>JAODAL010011460.1:0-99911 GCA_025379985.1 Phyllomedusa bahiana
CCCATTTCACTAGGGGGAAGCGGGACATCAGGGAGAATGCACTATCCATATCACTAGAGAGCAGTGACATCACTGAGAATGCAGCCTATCCATTCACTGGAGAGGAGGGTGACATCACTGAGAATGCAGCCTATCCATTCACTAGAGAGCAGTGACATCACTGGGGAATGCAGCCTATCCATTCACTAGAAAGCGGTGACATCACTGAGAATGCAGCCTATCCATTCACTAGAGAGCGGTGACATCAATGAGAATGCAGCCTATGCAACCTACAACACCGCCATATAGAGACCACATAGAGGTCAGACACCAGCTCAGGTCACATCACATTACAGTGAATACAGCACTGATCCAAAGTATGAAGTAAAATAACCCCTGAAATCAGGGACTCACCGGAGACGTTTATCTGAGGGTCGTTCTCTTCTCATGAGTCGTTCTTTTTCCCCTTTTTCTTTGCATCCGTTCAACACCGCCATGATGACTTGTCCCGGCCACCACTCATCCCTGCAAAATTAAACACAAATATCTTAGAATTCCCCAATTTTCCAGCACTCTTTACTTTTCCCCACCTCTGTAAAAAACTGCCCGGGGTAGGAGGGGGGTACAAGCCATAACTTAGAGGCCTAGTATCCTAAGGGGCTGGAAGGTGGGGAGAGGACTCACCCCCTGGAGATAATGCTACAACTATGGGCTGCTTCACTCTCTATTATATTACCAGGTAGGTAGGCAACACCCTAGGTAGGTAGGCAAATAGGCAAGGCCCCAGGTAACTAGATAGGCCCTTATTTAGGTAGGTAGACCCCCGCTGGAAAAAGTTGGTAGGACCAGCCCCAGGTAGGTGGTGGGTACCTAGCTACAGGTGGGTAGGTAAACACCCCCCAGGTAGATTAGCTGGCCCCATTTAGGAAAGTAGATCGTCTTCATTTAGGTTGGTGGACCACTGTTAGGTAGGCTGTAGGTAGGTGGTTTCCCCCAGTTAGGTAAGCTTTAGGTAGTTAGGGCCCCCCTTTATATAGGCTTCAAGCAGTTTTGGGGGCCCCCTTTTGTAGTATAAAGGCAGTTAGGGCTTCCCTTGAAGTAGTATACAGGCAGTTAAGGCCTCCCTTTTGGTCAGTATACAGGCAGTTAAGGCCTCCTTTAGATAGTATCAGGCAGTTAAGGGGTCTCCTTTAGGTAGTATTTCAGGCAGTTAAGGCCTCCTTTAGGTAGTATACAGGTAGTTAGGGCCTCCTTTTAGCTAGTGTGCAGTAAGTCCCGCCCCCCCCCCCCCTTTAGGGTAGTGTGCAAAGGAAGTCAGGCCCCCCCTTTAGCTGTGTGTAGGTAAATCAGGGCCCCCTTTAGTTTTGTGTGTAGGGAGTAAGGGCCCCCTTTAGTATTTAGGTGTCAGGGCCCCCTTTAGGTAATCAGGGCCCCCTTTAGGTAGTCAGGGTCCCTTTGTTAGTAGGGCCCCCCTTTAGGTAGTCAGGGCCCCCCCTTTAGGTAGTAGGGCCCCCCTTTTTGAAGTAGGGCCCCTTTTGTCCAGGCCCCCCTTAGTAGCAGGGCCCCCCTTTTTTGTACCAGGGCCCCCTTTGTACCAGGCCCCCCTTTGTAGAGGGCCCCCCCTTTTGTGCCAGGGGCCCCCTTTAGTAGCGGGCCCCCTTTAGTAGCCGGGCCCCCCCTTTTAGTCATGGCCCCCTTGTAGCCAGGGCCCCCCCTTTAATAGCCGGGCCCCCCCTTAATAGCCAGGGCCCCCCTTAAATAGCAGGGCCCCCCTAGTGCAGGGCCCCCATTAGAAAAGGGCCCCCTTAGTAGCCAGGGCCCCTTAGTAGCCCGGGCCCCTTAGAAATTAAAAAAAAAAAAACAACCCCTTACCTGGGTGGTTTCCCCCTCCCGCCGCTCCCGGCGCTCCAGCTCCCGCCGCCCCCCATGGTGGCGCTTTAAGTGAGTCAGCGTAGGGGGGGCCTGGCAGGGGGAAGGCCTAATGCCTTAGCCTGCCCCGGGGGAGATCGCGGGGTGCGCCGCGTATGGCGCGTGCCCGCTGACAAAGCGCAAGCCCCGGGAAAGCCCGGGGAATTTGCGCAGAAAGGGCCCGACTCTGAGGCTCGGGACCCCCGGGGGCCCAAGCAGCTCGGGGGGGGGGGGCTTGGGGGTTCCCGATACCCCCGGGGGCCCGCCAAAGCCCCCAGCCCCCTTTTACTAGAGAGCGGTTTACATCACTGAGTGCGCCTATCCATTCCTAGAGAGCGTGACATCATGAGAATGCGCCTATCCCTTCACTAGAGAGCAGTGACATCACTTAGAAGCGCCTTTCCATTCACTAGAGACGGTGACTCACGAGAAAGCAGCCCATCCCTTCCTAGGGCGGGGGACTCACTTAGAATCGCCTATCCCTTCATAGAAGGGGGCGGTGACATCACGAGAATGCGCCTACCATTCATAGAGGCGTGACAAACACTGAGAATGCAGCCTATCCATTCACTAAAAGCGTACTCATGGGAAAAGCCCCTATATTCATGGGCAGGGACTCATGAGAAAGCAGCCTATCCATTTATAGAGGCGGTGACATCATGAGAAAAACACCCCATCCCATTCACTAGGAAGCGGACATCACGAAATGCAGTATCCATTTTTACAGGGCGTGAATCCTGAGAATGCAGCCTATCCATTCACTAGGAGCGGGGACATCATGAGAAGCACCCCATCCATTCATAGAGGCGTGAATCACTGAGAATGCGCCTATCCATTCATAAGGCGGGGACATCACTGAGAATGCGCCATCCATCAAAAAGAGAGCGGTGACACATGAGAATGAGCAATCCATTCACTAGAGAGCATAAAATCACTGAGAATTTTAGCCTATCCATTCACTAAGGCGTGAATCCTGGAATGCAGCCTATCCATTCATAGAGAGCAGGGTGACATCATGAGAATGCGGCTATCCCTTCACTAAGAGCGGGTGACATCACGGAAGCAGCCTATTTCCTTCACTAGAGAGGGTGACATCATGGAAGGCTATCCATTCACTAGAGAGCAGTGACATCACTGAGAATGCAGCCTATCCATTCACTAGAGAGCGGTGACATCACTGAGAATGCAGCCTATCCATTCACTAGAGAGCGGTGACATCACTGAGAATGCAGCCTATCCATTCACTAGAGAGCAGTGACATCACATCCTTCTGGTCAGAGTCCTTCCTTACCCAGGGTATGTATAGAGATGGACCGCGGGTGATCTTCCATCTTTCCTTGTCTATGTCTTGATTGACTTTCTATCTGTTCTAGGAATAGCCCGGTCCCCCGAGACATCAAGCCAAAACATGGTTGGGACGCTTAAGATGACAAATGCAAGAAAGCAGGAGGCACCTGCAATCCTATACTAGCCAACCCCACCTTCTCAACGCCACAGGACGAGGGTGGGTGTAGGGGGGGGGGTATGTTTTTGAAATATTTCACCGGTCACAGAAGCAATTACCATGGCCGGCATGTGAAAGCTCTGAGCATCTACCATCTGATTATAGATCACCAAGGTATTATATATCGGATTCATTAATGTTATATTATGCAGGGCAGCGGGTTGACAGGTGAAACATTAAGATCTTGCTAGGATCTAAAATGAGATCTTACTTCAATTCCCGTTCTTTGCTGCTATCACCAA
The DNA here is from genome assembly GCA_025379985.1 of Phyllomedusa bahiana. Lineage (NCBI taxonomy): Eukaryota > Metazoa > Chordata > Amphibia > Anura > Hylidae > Phyllomedusa > Phyllomedusa bahiana. Next base: position 3,634 of record JAODAL010011460.1, read on the forward strand.
GAGGAACAGTTTTATTGTAGTGAAGAGGAAGGGAGGGAAGGAAAAAAAAAAGAAGAAGCAAATTCAAGGATGGTTTGGCCAAATGCCATGAGAGATAATGGTGCCTGGTAACATTGAGGCTGCAAAACCCGCCATGCACTCTACAGAGCAGCAGAGAGAGAGGGGTCAGAGAGTGGCAGAGAGAGAGGGGTCATAGAGTGGCAGAGAGAGAGGGGTCATAGAGCGCCAGAGAGAGAGGTCATAGAGCGGCAGAGAGAGGTCATAGAGCGGCAGAGAGAGAGGTCATAGAGCGGCAGAGAGAGGGGTCATAGAGCGGCAGAGAGAGAGGTCATAGAGCGGCAGAGAGAGAGGTCATAGAGAGGCAGAGAGAGAGGGGTCATAGAGCGGCAGAGAGAGAGGTTTGAGGGGGCAGGGGGGATTGAAAAATGGGTCATAAAAAGGGGGACAAAAGGAGAGGTATTGAGGGGCCAGAGAAAAAGGTCATAGAGGCCAGAGGGGAGAAGGCCCATAGGGCCAGAGAGGGGGGGTTCATAGTGCGCCAGGAGAGGGGGGCAAAAAGAGCGGGCAGAGAGAGGGGCTGGGAAAAGCCAGAGAAAGAGGTCTTTGGGAGGGGGGAGAGAGGGTCTTAGAGGGCAGAGGAGGGTTTCTTAGAGCGGCAGAGAGAGGGTCATGACCCGAGGGGAGAGGGGTTTCAAGAGCGGCAGAGGGAGGGAAAAGGGGGTGAGAGAGAGGGGTCATAGAGAGCCAGAGAGAGGGGTTTATAGAGAGGGGCAGCAAAAGGGTAGAGGGGTCTTTGAACAGCAGAGGAGAGGGTTTCCAGGAGGGGGTTGGGGCCCCCGGGAGGGGGGTTTCTTTAAGGGGCCCCAGAGAGAGGGGGTCATAGGCGGCAAAAGAGGGGGAGAGGCCAAGAGAGGGAAAGGGGGAGAGAGGGGTCTTTAAACGGCAGAGAGAGAGGTATAGAGCGGCCCAAGAGAAGAGAGGAGGTCTGGGGAGAGGAGAGGGAAGAGAGGGGGTTCTTAGAGCGGCAGGAGGGGGTCATAGAGGGGCAGAGGGAGGGGTATAGACGCAAAAAAACCCCCCCCCCCCCCCCCCCCGGGAGAGGGGGGCCCTAGAGAGGCAGAGAGAGAGGGGTCATAGAGCGGCAGAGAGAGGGGTCATAGAGCGGCAGAGAGGGGATCTTAAGCGGCAAGAGAGGGGAGGTCATAGGGGCAGAGGAGAGGGGTCATAGAGGGGCAGAGGGGAGGGGTCTTTTAGAGGGAAGAGAGAGGGGTCTTAGAAAAAAAAGGGGCAAAAACGGCAGGGGAGAGGTTAGAGGGGGCAGAGAGGAGGGGGTCTAGAGGGCAGAGGAGGGGCCCATAGAGCGGAGAGAGGAATCATACGCGGGAAGAGGGGGAAGGGAAGGGGGGGTCTTTAAGGGCCCCAGAGAGAGGGGGGTTCCAAAAAATAAAAAGCAACAAAAGAGAGGGGTTTTAGAGCCCCAAGAGAGAAAAAGTCATTAGACCCAAAGGGAAAAAAAACAAACCCCAATTTTAAAATAATTTGTGCCCCTTTAGCAAAAAAAGTGGTTTAATGTCCCTTTAGTAATTTGTACCAGAAGCTGATGAGGGCCCGCCCCCCTTTCCGCAAAAAGGAAAAAAAAAGGGAAAGGGAATTAGATTTCTTTTTTTTTGCAAAAGGGTTTTTTGAAAATTTGTGTTTTATTTGCCCCAAGTCCCTTTTCAGATAAAAAAAATCTAAAAACCCAAAATTTTTAAAATTGGGATTTAAAAAGAGAATAATTTGCCTTCTAAAATAAAAGGGTGGAAAAAAATCCCTCTTAACCCGAAGGGAAAGGTCATTTTTTAAAAGGGGAAAAAAAAAATCATTTCACCAAAAAAAGGGTTAGATATGTGTGAGGAATTTCACTTTTTTCTTTGACTACGAATTTTATATGGAATTATCTGTTGGCCCCAAATTTATGTACAGGGAGACTGGGAGGCAGTACTATCGTAAACCTTTTCAACATTTTTCAGGGAGAGACAGGGAGGGGAAATACTATCGGGATAAATCAATTTTCAGGGAGGCCCGGGAGGCATTTCTATCGGGAAATTAACCTTTTAGGGAGAGGGCAGGGGGGCCGAAATATCTGTAAACCCACATAAATTTTTGGCAGAGACCGGGAGGCATACTATCTGTACCAAAATTTTGTACGGGGGAAAAACCGGGGGCAGCCCAAAAAAATTTTCCCCACCTAAAAAACCCCCCATTTACAAACAGGAAAGAGAAAGGGAATTACTTTCTTTACCCACAAAAATTTTTCAGGGAGGGGACAGGGAGGCCCGCACTATCTGTACCTTTCATCTTTTCGGGGAGAGGGCAGGGAGGCAGCACTATTCCCGTTAAATACTCATTTACCCGGGGGGAGACAGGGGGCGAGGTTTTATCTTTTAACCTACTCAAAGTACAGGGAGAGACCGGGAGGGAGTACTATCTGTCCTACATCATTTTAAAGGGTAAACCCCGGAGGGGAAATTTCTATTTTGTAATTACAACCCTTTCAGGGGGGACAGGGAGGCCCTTTCTTTTTGTAACCCCCTCATTTTAAAAGGGGGGGACAGGGAGGCAGTACTATCTGTACCTAATTTATTTTTCGGAAAAGACAGGGAGGCCCGTACTTTTCTGTTTTAAATCATTTACAGGAGAAAAACCCGGGGGGAGGGACTTCTGTTTCCCACCTTTTTTTACAGGGAGGGGACAGGGAGGCGTACCCATCTTACCTACATCATTTTCCCGGGAGACAGGGGGGGGCAGTATATTGTACCCACAAACATTTACAGGGGAGAAAGGGAGGGGGCATTAAACTGTTTCCAAATCATTTACAGAGAGGGGGAAAAGGGAGGGGAAATACTTCTGTACCCATCATTTAAAGGGGGGGGACAGGGAGGCAGAATTTTGACCTACATCCCTTTTTTGGGGAAGGGCAGGGAGGCAGCACAATCTGTACCCACCTTTTTACAGGGAGGGGGACAGGGGGCAGTTTCTATTTGTACCTCATCATGTTCCGGGGGGAGACCCGGGGGGCAGTACTAAACTGTACCTTTAAACCTTTACTGGAGTTAAAAAACGGGGCCCAATTTCTATCGTACTTACAAAAATTTTCAGGGGGGAAAAACAGGGAGGGCAGTACTATCTGTATTCCCTCAAATTTTTGGAAACAGGGAGGTTTTCTTTGTAACCTTTATTTTAAAAGGGAGGGCAGGGAGGCCCTTTCTATCTGTGCTACATCTTTTTCGGGAAAAGGGCAAGGGGGGGGGGAAAAAGGGGGGCCCCCCCCCTTACTATCTGTGGGTAACCTTTTACAGGAAAAATCAGGTTGGCAAATACTATCTGTACCCACATAATTTATTGGAAGGAAACCCGGGAGGCAGTTAAATATTTTGTACCTTTCATCATTTACAGGGAGGGGAAGGGAGGCCGTATTTTCCCCGGTGCCCCCAAACATTTACGGGGAAAAGCAGGGGGCAGTACTATTGTGCCCCAAAATTTTCAGGGGGGAAAAATCAAGGGGAAAGGGGTTCCCATTGTACCTAATTTAATTTTTCAGGAAGGGGGAAGGGAGGCGGGATATCTGTCCTAATTTATTTAAGGGAAAAAGGGGCCGGGAGGCAGTGCCCATTCGGGAACCCACAAACATTTACAGGGGGATACAGGGAGGCGTACTATCTTTTATTTCATAATTTTCCGGGGAGGGACAGGGAGGCAGTTTCTATTTTGTTTCCCAAAAACATTTACCCGGGGGGGAACGGGGAGGCAGTACTATCTGTACTAAATTTTATTTACATGGGAGGGGCGGGAGGCAAAAAAACTATCTGTACCTTTCATTTATTTTCAGGAGAGGGGGCAGGGAGGGGAAATAATATCGTACCCACATCCCTTTAAGGGAGGGACGGGGGGGCAGTACAAACCTACATCATTTTCAGGGGGAGGGAGGGAGTACTATCCTAAATCACTTTACAGGGGGGAGAGGGGGGGCAAATAATTTCTGTTTCCCACACATTTACCCGGAAGAGGGCCCGGGAGGCCATTTCTATCCTTTTTTACATATTTTTGGGAAAAGCAGGGAGGCAGTCTATCTGTACCTACATCATTTTAAGGGGGGAGGCCAGGGAGGGGAGTATTTTGTACCTTTCATCATTTTCAGGGAGAGACAGGGAGGGGGAAAAGGGTTTTCTGTACCTTTTATCTTTTTCGATGGGGCCGGGGGTTTTACTATCTGTTTCCTATATCATTTACAAAGGAGGGAGGGAAGGGAGTATATCTGTTCCCACTTCATTTACATGAGGGGGACAGGGACGCAGGTTTTAAACTGTAGAATCATTTACAGAGGGGGGGGCCCGGGGGGGACAGCACTTTCTGTGCCTTTCACCTTTTTAAGGAAGGAAACAGGTAGGCGGAAATATTGTTTTCCTACATATGGGCAGGAAAGGGGACAGGGAAAGGGGGGCCTTTTGTACCTAATCGTTTAAAGGGAGGGAAAGGGGGGGGCATTTTTTCTGTCCCCACATCATTTAATGAGAGGGAAAGGGGGGCAGTCATCGGGAACCCCCATCATTTACAGGAGGATAGGAAAGGGAGTAAAATCTGTACCGACAAAATTTACGAGAGAGAAGGGAGCAGCCAAAATTGTGCCTAAACCCTTTTTTTCCCGGTTGGAAAACAGGGAGGAAATACTTCTGTACCCCCTTAAATTTTCCCGGGAAAAGATAGGGGAGGAATACTATCTGTACCTACTCATTTTCAGGAGAGGGGAAAAGGGAGGGGAATACTATCTGTACCTACATCACTTAAATGGGGGGGACAGGGAGGCAGGTTTTTTTTCTGTTTCCCACATTTATTTACAGGGGAGCAGGGAGGGCAGTACTATCTGTTTCCTTCAAACAATTTTCAGGGGGAAAACGGGGGGCCCGTATATCTGTACCTACTTTTATTTTCAGGGAGAGGGGGAAGGGGGGGAGTCTTTCTTTTGCCTACACCCTTTACGGAAGATACAGGGAGGGGAGTATATCTGTACCTTTCCCCTTTACCCGGGAGGAAGGGGGGGCAGTGCTTCAAATTTACCCACATCATTTTTGGGAGAAAAAGGGAGGCAAATACTATTTTGTACCCTTTAAAAAAATTTTCATGAGAGACGGGAGGGAAATTTCTATCTGTACCTTTAAAATTTAATGAGGGGCAGGGAGGCAGTGCTATTCCCGTACTCCTTAAATTTCAAAATAGAGACAGGGGGGGCCGTAAATCCCGTACCTAAATTATTTACGGGGGGAGACAGGGAGGAGTTCTAAACTGTATACATCAAATTTTCAGGAGGGGGGACAGGGGGCTGTTTTTTTTCTGTAATACCCTAAATTTTCGGGGAGACCGGGAGGCAGGAAAATTTCTGTACCTACATCATTTACATGGGGAGAAAAGGGGGGGAAGTTTCTATCTGTCCCACATCATTTAAGGAGGAGACAGGGGAGGGACAACCCATCTTACCTACATTCAATTTTTCAGAGAGGGCAGGGGGAAATGCTATCTGTAAAACCCTTTTTATTTAAAAGATTAGGGGGGCAGGGAGGCAGTAATATCGTACCTAATCATTTACAGGAAGGGGACAGGGAAAAAGTTTCTTCTTTTACCTCCTTTATTTACAGGAGAGATTGGGAGGCCAAATACTATCTGTACCCCTTTATTTTAAAGAGAGGGCAGGGACGCAAATTTCATCTGTACCTCCCTCATTTTTCAGGAGAGTTTTTTCAGGCAGTACTATCGTCCCCACTTTATTTACAGAGAGAGACAGGGAGAAAGCACTATCTGTGCTCACCTTTTTTCAGGATGGGAAACAGGTAGGCAGTACTATTGTACCCACATCTTTTACAGGGGAAAAGATAGCGACCCGTCTATCTTACCCGGGGGATCATTTTCAGAGGGACAGGGAGGCAAATACTATCTGTACCTACATCATTTACGGAGGGGGACAGGGGGGGCAAATACATCTGTACCAAAATCATTTACAGGAGGAGGGCAGGGAGGGCCCGTGCCCTCTGTAAAATACATCCAAATTTTCAGGAGAAAAGGGAGGGCAAATACTATCTGTACCAAAATTTATTTATAGGGGAAAAGGAAAAAAGGCAGTACAAACTTTTACCCACATATTTCAGGAGGGACAGGGGGGCAGTGGGCCTCTGTTTCCATACATTTAAAGGGGGGAGGGCAGGGAGGGGGTTTCTATTGTTCCCACCCTTCCCTTTACAGGGATTTGACGGGGGAGGGAGCACTATCTGTATCTACCCCAATTACCCGGGGAGACAGGGGGGGGGAGTACTATTGTTCCCCAATCATTTACAGGGGAGACAGGAAGGCAAGGGCCCATCTGTACCTACATCATTTTTCAGGGGGGAGACCCCGGGGGCGATTTTCCTTTTACCTACATCATTTAAGGAGAGAAAGGGAGGCAGTTTCTAAACTTTACCCCCATCATTTAAAAGGGAGAGACAGGGAAAAGGGCCGGGAAAAATATCTTTACCACATATTTACAGGGAGAGCCCGGAAGGCAGGGAAATTTCTGTTCCTACATAAATTTTCAGGGGGATTCAGGGGGCAGTACTTCTGTACCCAAATTTTTTACAGGAAAAGGAAAAAGGGGGGGGCCCGCCCTATTTGTATCTTTAAACAATTACAAGGGGGGGACAGGGGGGGTTTTCTATCTGTGCCTTTAATTTATTTACAGGGCGGGGGGGACAGGGGAGGGGGTACTATCTGTACCCACTCCTTTTTCAGGGGAGAGGACAAAAGGGGGCGTATATCTGTACCTACATCATTTACAGAGGGACAGGGAGGGGAGTACATCTGTACCTAATCATTTACCGGGAGAGATGGGAGGCAAATATAACTGTACCTCATTTTACAGGGGGGGGACAGGGGGGCAGTACTATCTGTTTTCCTTTCATCTTTACCGGAGAGGGCCGGGAGCAGTAAATATCTGTACCTTTAAAACATTTACAGGGGAGAAGGAAGGGGTGTACTATCCCGTACCTAAAATCATTTAAAACCCCCCCGGAGGGACAGGGAAAAGGGAGTTTTATTTGTTTCTTACATTTATTTAAAAGGAGAAAAGGGGCAGGGAGGCCAAATTTCTATCTGTACCCACATCATTTTAAAAAATTTAAAAGGGGGCAGTATAATCTGTACCTACATCATTTTCGGGGAGACAGTACTATCTGTACCATACCCCTTTTCAGGATGAGACAGGGGGCAGTACTATCTGTTAACCTTTCATTTATTTTTCAGGGGAGACAGGGAGGCCCGTATTATCTGTACCTAATCTTTTACAGGGAGAGGGCAGGGAAGGGGAGTTCCTATTTTGTACCTTCCCTCCCTTTCAGGGAGAGGGCCCGGGAGGCAGGGGACTATCTGTTTCCCAATCTTTACGGGGGTAGACGGGAAGGGGGGCCCCTATTGTATCTACTTTAATTACAGGGAGGGGGGGCAGGGAGGCAGTATATTGTTATTTCATCCATTTTAAAGGGGGGGACAGGGGGGGCAGCACTTTCGAAACCCACATTTAATTAAGGGGGGAGGGCAGGGGGGCAGGGGACTAAATTTTACCTAAAATCTTTTTCAGGGAGGGACAAAGGGAAAGGGAGGGACTATTTTTTAAAAAACTTTTATTTTCCGGGGGAAACAGGGAGGCAGTTTCTTCTGTAACCCACAAATTTTCAGGGAGAACGGGGAAAGGGAGAACCCATTGTTCTAATCATTTACGGGAGGGGACAGGGGGGCCTTTTTTTTCTGGACCTACCTATTTACCGGGAAGGGAAAAGGGGGGCGTACTATCTTCCCAAAATCAAATTTTCAGGGGGGAGGACAGGGAGGCAGCATATCTGTTTTCCTCCATTTATTTACGGGGGGAGGGGCGGGGGGCAGCACTATCTGTATCTACATCATTTTCGGAAATTTCAGGGAGGGGAGCGGGGGATTGTACCCACATCATTTTTCAGGAGAGACAGGGAGGCAGTCTATCTGTCCGACATTTATTTTTAAAAAGGAGGAAGGGGGGGGCTGTGCAAATTTCCAAAAAACATCATTTACAGGGAGAGAAAAAGGGGGGGCCAAATAAATATCGGTTTCCTACATTTATTTACATTTAAAAGGACAAGGGAGGCCCGTACTATATTTTTACCCAAATCATTTACAGGGGGGAGGGGCAGGGAGGCAGGGACTTTTCTGTACCCACAAACATTTTTCTGGAGGACAGGGAGGCCCGATATCTGTTTTCTACATCATTTTCAGAGAGATACGGGAGGCGCGCTATTGTACCTACATAATTTCAGGAAAAGACAGGGAGGGCAAATACTTTTCTTTACCGACATGGGTTTACAAGGAGAGGGGGGGGGGGCAGTGCCCAAACTGCCCTACATATTTTTTCCCCGGGGGGGAGACAGGGAGGGGATTTTAAACTGTACCACCTATTTACAAAAGAGACAGGGAAGGGGAAATTACTATATGTACCCAAAATCCCTTTACAGGGAGAGGACGGGGAAAGGGAGGACAAACTGTAACCCACATCATTTACATTTAAAAGGGACAGGGAGGCAGTTTTATCTGTACTTCTATCATTTTTCAGGAGGAGACCCGGGAGGCGGGGACTATCTGTACCTCTTTCATTTCAGGGGAGGGCAGGGGGGCAGTACTATCTGTTTCCTAATCATTTACATGAGAGAAAGGGAGGCAGGTTTCAATTTTGTTTTCACACATTTTCAGGAGAGGACAGGGAGGCAGTACTTCTGTACCTACCCCTTTATTTACATGAAAAGAAGGGGGGGCAAATACAAACTGTCCTCATTTATTTTTAGGGGAGACAGGGAGGCAAATTTCTTTTCGGGACCCACATCATTTATAGGGGACAGGGAGGGCAGGGATATCGTACCTTACATTTTACCGCAGAGACAGGGAGGCAGTGCTATCTGTACCTAATCTTTACAGGGAGACGCGGGGGGCCCGTATATTTGTAACCCACTTTATTTTTAGCAGGGACAGGGGAGGGAGTACTATTTTTTCCCAATCATTTTTAAAGGGGGAAGGGCGGGGGGCGTCTATCTGTTTCCCACATAAATTTTCGGAAAGGGCAGGGAAAGGGGATACTATTTTGTACCTACTCCTTTAAAAAGGGGGAGACAGGGAGGGGAGTAATATCGTACCCCATCTTTAAAATAAAGGGGACAGGGGGGGCAGTTTTCTATCTGTCCCCACATCATTTTCAGGGAAAAGGGCCAAAGGGGGGCCTTTTTATTGTACCTTTAAAATTTAAAAGGGGGGGAGGGGGAAAACCCCCCCCCCCAAGGCGTACCCATCTGTTTTCCTTTTATTTTATTTTCAAGGGGGAAAAGACAGGGAGCAGCACTATTGTACCTACATTTATTTACAGGGGTGGGGCAGGGGGGGAGATATCTGTATTTTCATCAATTTTTCAGGGGGGGGACGGGGAGGGAGAAAATTTTCTGTTGGGCCCACAAACATTTGCAGGGGGGGAAGGGAGGCAGTTTTCTTCTGTTTCCTACCCCCCCTTTTTCAGGGGGAGACAGGAAGGCAGGGCTATCTGACCCCACATCATTTAAAGGAGAGACAGGGGGCAGTACTTCTTGTACCCACATTTATTTACAGGAGGAAAACTGGGAGGGCCCGGGGCTATTTTTGTTTTTTTTATCTTTTAAAGGAGAGACAGGGAAGGCAAATAAAATTGTTTTCCTTACATTTATTTAAGGAGAGACAGGAAGGCAGAACTATCTGTATCTAATCATTTACAGGGAGAGACGTGAGGGAGTACTATCTGACCCCCCCCCACCATCATTTACAGGGAGAACGGGGGGGGGGGGAGGCAAATAGTATCTGTACCGACTTTATTTTTCAGGAGGGGAGGGCAGGGAGGGGGAGTTCTTATGGTACCTAATTTATTTACATAGAGGGCGGGAGGCGAATATCTGTTTCCTCCCTCATTTACAGGAGGACGGGGGAAAGGGGGGGAGTTTCTATTTTTGTTTCCCAATCTTTTTTTAGGAGAGGGAAAGGGAAAGGGAGTATTATTGTTTCCTACATCTTTTCATGGAGGGGAAAGGGGCCGTTTCTTTTCTTGTACCTACATCATTTATAGGAGAGGGCAGGGGGGGCTACTATCAGTTACCTACATCATTTACAGGGAGAGACAGGGAGGCAGTATTTATCTGTACCTACATCCTTAACAGGAAAGACAGGGAGGCATCACTATCTGTACCTACATCATTTACAGGAGAGACAGGGAGGCAGTACTATCAGTACCTACATCATTTACATAAGAGACAGGGAGGCAGTACTATCTGTACCTACATCATTTATAGGAGAGACAGGGAGGCAGCTCTATTTGTATCTCCAGCATTTACCGGCAGAGACAGGAGGCAGTATTATTTGTACCTACATCATTTACAGGGAGAGACAGGAGGCAGTATTATTTGTATCTCCATCATGTGCTAGATAAGGTTCAAAGCAACCAAGTAATGTCATCTAACCATGAGGTTGGTGGTCTCCTTGCTGCCTTGTGAGGCCCCCCCAGCCATTGTAGGTGCCTCGTAAGGAAGTCAAAAGCTTCATGTTTTAGTTTTCACTTTAGAAACAATCATTTAGTTTCATCACTAAGTTATTGAAAGTGCCTAAAAGTACAAAGTCGCCAAAGCTGTGAGCGGCAGAGCCGGAGAAGCCTTGTGTTTAAATAGTCTTTATTCAATCAGATGTCCTGCACAATGCAAATGTCACCGGCTCATGTCAAGATTTCTTGTTGTCAGAAGACTTTCTTGGGATCTCTGGAGACATGGAAAGGACAAATGCTGATGAAAAGGAAATAATTGCTTAAATATGTTCTCCACACCGTGGCCTAATGTTAATTACTGCAACAAAAAGTTCTACTTTTGAGTTTTTTCTTGTTACAATAGTTTCAAGTATTGATTTTTAAGTGACAGAATGAGAAAAACTCATCCACTGTGTTGCGCCTAGTGAGCCAGGTGAGACTGGTGTGGGATGCCTTAGAGCGGTTGTCTTCAAACTGCGGCCCTCCAGCTTTTGGGAAATTACAACTCCCATGATTCTCCCTGTTCTAGTTTATGTAAATGCTTGATGGGGGTTGTAGTTTCCCAACAGCTGGGGGGGCCGAAGTTTGAAGACCACTGCCTTAGAGAGTAATGCGCTCATGGTCTATTCTCTTACATCCTGCGCTTTCCTTCACTGGGGCAAAGATTAAGTCTGTTACATTAGTCCTGCATTAAATACCCCACAAAGGCAAGTGGCCTATAGTTGCTCTCCCTGGCAATCAGTGGTTGCATACTCTACATCACCTATGTCCATGCATTAGACAGTGCATTAGGTTTGCCCATACAAGAAGTCTATACATTGTTTTATGCAAATTGCTGTACCTTAGAGGGTTGAATATAAAGAACATGAGAGTATAATTATGTCAAGCCAAATACACTCAAGCTCTGCACTCCATGTACACCCTAGTCATAGCTATGTTCTTCTTCACATAGGCTCGAGCTAAACCACAGGGGAGAAATGGAAACCCCTGATGGGCTCTTGGGAATGAAACGTCTGGGACTGCTTTTAAGCAAGAAAGGAAGAGAAAGAAAGGCAAAAAGCAAGAGTAAATTACAGTGTGTGCAGCCATAGAGTGGGCAACAAGAATCATCTCCACTGGTGGACCCCAATAATTAACTCCACTGGTGGACCCCAAGAATTAACTCCACTGGTGGGCCGCTAGAATCTACTCTACTGGTAGGCCCTAAGAATCAGCTCCACTGGTGGTCCCAAGAATCAACTCCACTAGTGAGCACCAAGAATCAGCTCCACTGGTGGACCCCAAGAATTTACTCCACTGGTGTGCTCCAAGAATCAACTCCACTGGTGATCCCCAAGAATCAACTCCACTGGTGAGGTCCCAAGAATCGCCTCCACCGGTGGGTTCCAGGAATCAACTCCACTGGTGGACCCCAAGAGACAACTCCACTGGTGATCCCCAAGAATCAACTCCACTGCTGGGCCCCATGAATCAGCTCCACTGGTGGGCCAAAGAATCATCTCGTGAGGTGGGCCCCAAGAATCAACTCCACAGGTGGGCCCAAAGAATCAACTCCACTGGTGGGTACCAATAATCAACTCTACTGGTGGGGCCTAAAAATTAGCTCCACTGGTGGGCACAAAGAATTGGCTCCACTTGTGGGCCCAAGAATCAGCTCAACTTTTGGGCCCAAGAGACAACTCCACTGGTGGGCCCAAGAATCAGCTCAACTTTTGGGCCTCAAGAGACAACTCCACTGGTGGACCCCAAGAATCAACTCACTGGTGGGCTCCAAGAATCAACTCCACTGGTGGACTCTAAGAACCCGCTCCACTGGTGGGCTCCAAGAATCAACTCCACTGGTGGGCCCAGAAAATCAGCTCCACTGGTGGCTTCCAAGAACATGCTCCACTGGTGGGCACAAGAATCAACTCCACTGATGGTCCCCAAGAATGAGCTCCACTGGTGGGCCCCAAGAATCAGCTCCACTGGTGAGCCCCAAGAATCAACTTTAATGGTGGGCCCCAAGAATCAACTCCACTGGTGGAACCCAAGAATCAACTCCACTAGTGAGCACCAAGTATGAACTCCACTGGTGGGCCCCAAAAATAAATTCCACTTATGGGCACTGGGCACCAAGCCTCCCAGTCCAACATTGACTTCACATGGAGCAAACACTGAATTTACTGCCCCAGTCCAGAACCAAATATCATTAATAAGGTAAATTTCCATCGTTCTCTTCTGCCTAATATGTCTTTGCCTAACACAAAGGAAGTGTGTGTGAGGTGGGGGGATTTACTAAAATAAGTTTGCTAATTTAGTAAGATGTACACCCAGCACACGCTATGAGCTTTGCTCCACGAACTACACCTATTTTAACTTAAGATAAACCTGACTGTAACCTGTGCTGTGTAGACCGCAATGAAAAATTGGTGTTGTAGTCTACGCAGCACGGATTTCCTACTGTGGGTTTCCTAAACCTCCGTTCATCTGGTGGATGATAAAACATGTTCTATCTTTTGCTGGATTCCCAAAGCCTCAATGTACGGGGCCAGCGGGAAACCCAAAAACCGACCGTGGTTTTTAGCGCAAAACGCATGCCGGACTTATCCATATGCTCCATCCTTCTCACATCTACTCACACTCTACAGTCCCCTGTAGAAACCCGCGTGAAATGCGTGTCAGCACTTGTCTTTCCATTAGTGGGTACCAAGCATCCCAAGCATCTACTGTGGGTTTTCTAAAGTGGAAGATAGGACATGTCCTATCTTTTGCTAGTTTCCCGTCGGATTCCCCAGCCTCAAAGTGCGGCACTGGCGGGAAATCAAAAAACGACCGTGGTTTTTAGCACAAAACCCATGCCGGACTTATGCCCTATCTTGCTCAGATCTACTCACACTCTCCCTGTGTTTTACACAGTCTCCTGTAGAAGCCCGCGCGAAACGCGTGTCGCAACTTGACTCTCCTTTGTTGATGGAGACTATCATGTCCTTGGGTAATGATATTCTGTTTACAGTATACTCCATTGTTTGACTTCACTGTATGTATATGACGTGTAGGACTATTATGGTACAAGCGGATAATATGTGAGGTACTATATCTGTCTTAAACTGTCATTTCAGTGGTAGCTTGTGTCAGTATATTTTCTATACTGTGTTGTTTAGTTCCATATTGGTTTCTGTAGGTGCATAGACCTGTGTGCTCTGTTATATATCTGATATAGACTAAGGCCAAGTGGCTTGTTGGTGCTCCTTCTGCCACTCAGAGTGTGAGGAACCTGAAAGCTGCAGCTAAGCTACGCTTTTATTTAGACAACACTATAATTGGGCCACATGTATGAACCTGTTCAGGTCTAAAACTCACTTTTTTGCCCATAGGTTACTATGGGCAAAAGAGAGAGTTATAGACCTAAACAGTTTCATACATGTGGCCCTATGTTGCTACTTTGTATCCACCATCCAGCTCTAGTAGTAACACTTTTCATTTGGATTCTACATTCCATCCATGAAACACAGGCAAGAAACTTTCCAAACCTTTTGGAAAGTTCTCAATAAGAAAAAAAAAAAAAAAAAATATATCAAAAAGATTAAAACAAATGTTTCCATTTTACTTGCCTAGTTCCAGGTCGGTGGAGTGCTCTGTGCAAACTTTGAAAAGTAGTAATTTAATGGAAAAACTGAGACTGGTACAAAGTAATTTAATTCATTGCAATCCAGACCGGCTGCCAAATGCACAGTTCAAAAAAAAGAGAAAAAAAAAACAATTGCACAACCAAGGACTTTGGGTGTCCTCCGAGAAGACGTGAAAAATAAAGGATCATGCAGGAAAATAACAATGATATTCTGCAAGTGCAACTGAGACACTGGAGAAGACAAGGAGAGGACAGTCATTCAATGACTCCCTGGTTGTTCATCAGTGCACACAGATGTAGCAGAGCTCAGGTTGCTAACGGGGCCAAATAGGTACAGGTCGTATGATATCATAACTACTATAATACTGCCTCCTATGTACAAGAATATAACTTCTATAATACTGCCTCTATGTACAAGAATATAACTACTATAATACTGCTCCTATGTACAAGAATATAACTACTATAAAAATTTCCCTATGTAAAAGAAAATAACTACTATAATACTGCCCTCTATGTACAAGAATATAACTATTGTAATACTGCCCTCTATGTACAAGAATATAACTACTATAATACTGCCCCTATGTACATGAATATAACTTCTATAATACTGTCACCTATGTACAAGAATGTAACTACTATAATACTGCCCCCTATGTACAGGAATATAACTACTATAATACTGCCTCTATGTACAAAATATATCTACTATATACTGCCCTATATGTACAAGAATATAACCTACTATAATACTGCCCCTTTGTACATGAATATAACTTCTATAATACTGCCACATATGTACAAGAAGTAACTACTAAAAATACAGCCCTATGTACAAGAATAGACTATAAAAACTCCCCCATGTACAAGAATATAACTACTATAATACTGCCTCCTAGGTACAAGTATATAACTACTATAATACTGCTCCTATGTACAAGAATATAAACTGCTATAATACTGTCCTATGTACAAAATATAACTACTAAATACTGCCCCTATGTACAATTATATAACTTCTATAATACTGCCACCTCTGTTAATGAATATAACTACTATAAAACTGCCCCTATGTACAAGAATATAACTACTATAAATACTGCTCCCTATGTATAAGAATATAACAAACTATAATAATGCCCCTATGTACAAGAACAACTGTAATACTGTCCCTATTGACAAAAATATAACTACAAAAAATACTGCCCCCTAAGTACAAGAATAAACTACTATAATACTGACCCCATGTACAAGAATATAACTACTATAATACGTTCCCTTATGTAAAACAGAATATAACTACAATAATAATGCTCCTATGTAAAAGAATATAACTACTATAATACTGCTCCCTATGTACAAGAATATAACTACTATAATACTGCTCCCTATGTAAAAGAATATAACTACTATAATACTGCCCCTATGTACAAGAATATAACTACTTTAATACTGCTCCCTATGTACAAGAATATAACTCTTATAATACTGCTCCTATGTACAAGAATATAATTACTATAATACTGTCCTTATGTACAAGAATATAACTACTATAATACTGCACCCTATGAACAGGACTATAACTACTATAATACTGATGCTATGTACAAGAATATAACTACTATAATACTGCCCCATTGCACAGAAATATAACTACTATAATACTGCTCCTATGTACAAGAATATAACTACTATAATACTGTCCTCTATGTACAAGAAAATAACTGCTATAATACTGCTCCTATGTACAAGAATATAACTACTATAATACTGCTCCAAATGTACAAAAATATAACAAAAAAAATACTGCTCCATGTACAAGAATATAACTACTAAAATACTGTCCCTATGTACAAAATATAACTACTATAATACTGCTCCTATGTACAAGACCATAACTGCTATCATACTGCCTCCTATGCACAAGAATATACCTACTATAATACTGCCCCCTATGTACAAGAATATAAGTACTATAATACTGCCCTATGGACAAGAATATAACTACTATAATACTGTCTCTATGTACAAGAATATAACTACTATAATACTGCCCCTATGTACAAGAATATAACTACTATAATACTGCCCATATGTACAAGAATATAACTACTATAATACTGCTCCTATGTACAAGAATATAACTACTATAATAAAGCCCCAAAGTACAAGAATATAAATAATAAAATACTGCCTCCTAGTACAAGAATATAACTACTATAATACTGCTCCAAATGTACAAGAAATAACTACAATAATACTGCTCCTTTTGTACAAGAATATAACTACTATAATACTGCCCCTATGTACAAGAATATAACTGCTATAATACTGCTCCTGTGTATAAGAATATAACTACTATAATACTGCTCCTATGTAGAAGAATATAACTACTACAATACTGTCCCCTATGTAAAAGAATTTTACTACTATAATATGCTCCTATGTAAAAATATAACTACTATAATACTGCTCCTATGTACAAAATATAACTACAATAATACTGCCTCCTATGTACAAAAGAATATAACTACTATAATACTGCCTCCTATGTACAAAAAATAACTACTATAACCACGCCCCCTATGTACAAGAATATAACTGCTATAATACTGCCCATATGTACAAGAATATAACTACTATAATGCTGCCTCCTATGTACTAGAATATAACTACTATAATACTGCCTCCTATGTACAAGAATATAACTACTATAATACTGCCCCTATATACAAGAATATAATTAACTAAAACCCCTGCCTCCATGTACTAGAATTATAACTACTATAATACTGCCTCCTATGTACAAGAATATAACTACTATAATACTGCCTCCTATGTACAAGAAAATAACTACTATAATCTGCTCCTAGTACAAGAATATAACT
The DNA here is from genome assembly GCA_025379985.1 of Phyllomedusa bahiana. Taxonomy (NCBI): domain Eukaryota; kingdom Metazoa; phylum Chordata; class Amphibia; order Anura; family Hylidae; genus Phyllomedusa; species Phyllomedusa bahiana. The sequence continues at coordinate 20,750 of JAODAL010011460.1, forward strand.
ACTATAATACTGTCCCTATGTACAAGAATATAGCTACTATAATACGCCCCCTATGCACAAGGATATAACTACTATAATACTGCCTCCTATGTACAGAATAAACTACTATAATAACTGCCTCCTATGTACTAGAATATAACTACATAATACTGCCCTATTACAAGAAATAAACTACTATAAACTGCTCCTATTTACAAGAATATAACTAATATAATACTGCCTCCTATGTACAAGAATATAACTACTATAATACTGCTCCTATGTACAAGAATATAACTACTATAATACTGCTCCTATGTACAAGAATATAACTACTATAATACTGCCTCCTATGTACTAGAATATAACTACTATAATACTGCCTCCTATGTACAAGAATATAACTACTATAATACTGCCCATATGTACAAGAATATAACTACTATAAAAACTGCCTTCTATTACGGGAATAAACGAGATATAAAAACAGCTATTGCACTGGTAAGTCAGGATACAAGGTTGGGACCCAATGAGGGTGAGGTTAATGTTAAAATTTCATCAGGAGGAGGGCCATTTCAGTACTATATAGTAAGTGAGCCCCAGCGCCTCTGTGGGACCGTTGGTCCCTCCTGCATCGCTGTGCGCCAGCAGCTGCCGTGATTACAGCCACGGTTTGCTTTTTATGCAACCTTCTAAATATTTATAACCTGGAATTTAATATTCTGTGGATGTGAGTTACTACAGCGTCTGCCTCCGAGTTACAAAACAGCGACACATAAGACCTTCCTATTACAAGCAGCCGGCCGCTGTGATGCTGCTTGTCAGGCCTCATTTCCATACTATTGATTGCCCTTTTCCCCGTGCCTGCCTCCACTTTAAAGGGGACATCAAACCTGTGTGTAGATCAACAAAGCAAACCAGTGCAGGATGGAGACTGAAAAAAATACAAGGCCTTGTTGACAATCCCCGGGTTGTACACATCCGTGTTGGACTGGGGGCGCCTAAGGGCCCAAGGTAAAGTTCAGTCCATGGGTCCACCAGCTGACCGGTTTCGGCCCACCGGTGGAGTTTATTTTAGGGGCTCACCCTACAGTTACCATAAATGACTATACGTGCCTCCTATACTCTGCTTCTTGCTTTTGCCTCTATTTCTTTGCTTTTCTGTCTCTTCAGGCTGTATATACAGTTAAGAAACTATTCCAGGGCCACCAGCTCAGGGCCCACCGGGGGTTTCCCCCATTCACCTGTGGGGCCCGTCCAAGCCTGTACACATCCCGCCCTGGTCGGGGCCCTGCAAAGACCTCGCCTCATGGGGTAAGGAGGATTCTGAGAAAGGTCAGGAATCACCCAGAGCTACATGGGAGGACCCGGTCAATGACCTGAATAGAGCTAGACTCACAGATCCACAGATTACTGTAAGTAACACTACACCGTCATGGATTAAAATCCTGCAGGGCATGCAATGTTCCCCTGATCACAGCAGCACATGTCAGGCCATTTGAAGTTGGCCAATGACCATCAGGATGATTCAGAGGAGGCGGGAGAAGGTCTTGTGGTCAGAGGAGACCAAATAGAACTTTTTGGTATCAACTCCACTCATCGTGTTTGGAGGAAGAAGAAGGATGAGTATAACCCCAGGAACACCGCCCCAACCGTGAAGCATGGGGAGGAGCATCATACTTTGGGGAGCTTTTCTGCAAAGTGGACAAGACAACTGCACCATATTGATGGGAAGATGGATGGGGATGTTTATCTCAAGATTTTGGCCAACAACCTCCTTCCCTGAGTAAGAGCATTGAAGATGGGACAGGTCTGGATCTTCCAGCAGGACAATGACCCAAAACACATAGTCAGGACAACTATGGAGCGGCTCAGTAAGAAGCATTGCAAGGTCCTGGAGAGGCCGAGTCAGTCTCCAGACCTGAACACTATAGAAAATCTTTGCAGGGAGCTGAAACTCGATGTACCCCAACAACAGCCCGGAAACGTGAAAGATCTGGGGAAGATCTGTATGGAGGAGTGGGCCAAAATCCCTGCTGCAGTGTCTGCAAACTGGGGGGAAAAAACACAGGGGAAAAGTCCCCAACCTCTTTAAATTTCAAAAAAAGGTTTCTGTACCAAATTTTCAAGCTCTGTTTTTTCAATTTTATCAAAATAAAAAAATGCAAATTAAATTTTTTTTAAAAATCCTAAAAAAAGGAATTTTTCTGGAAATTTTTTCTTTGAAGAGGTGAAGTGAACCTACGACAAAAATTACAGACCCTCTCCCCGGGCCCTGCAGGTGGAAATCCTGTAAAATTGCCATGTAAACAAATACTTTTTTCCCACCTCTATCTCTCTATCTATTTTATCTACTATCAACTATCCCATCTCAATCTATCTGTCTATCTATCTATCTATCTATCTTTTCTAACTAAACTAAACTATCTACCATATCTATCCATATCTATCTACTATCTTTTCAAACTACTATCCATCTATCTATCTAAACCCCTACTATCTATCTATCTATCTATCTATCCCATATCAACTAAACTTATAACTATTTTATCTCATATCATCCCATTTTATCATCTCATAACTAACTAACTATCCCCATATCTATCTATCTATCTATCTATCTCAAAATTATCCCACTAACTAACCCCATATCTATCTATCTCAAATCTATCTTAAAATCTTTTCTATCAATTTTCATATCTATCTATCTTTAAATATCTAAAAAATAAAAGAAAAAAAAAGATTTCAAGGGGCACAAACAAAGAAAACAGAAAAAAACTGGGGGGAGGCAAATGTTAAAATCCTCACCTGGTATTGTTTTGCTTTCAACACAGAAAGCCAAAAAAACGCTCAAATAAGGGATATTGCCACAGTTTGGGGCTCCCTTTATCGGGCACCGGGTTTTAGGTACTTCCATGCGGGGGGGGGGGGGGGGGGTTCCCCGTGGTTAAAGGGTATTTATGAAATAGCCCGAAAAAAAAAAGTATCAGCGCCTTTGGTATGAAAAATTTAAACATTTGGGGGTACCAAAAAAGTTTTTGGATTTTTTTTGTAAAAATATATGAGGCAAATTTGCTCTCACAATTTAAAACAAATTTTAAAAAACCAAAAAGCTTTTTGCAGGTAACCCCCGCTTTATCAGAATTTTCCTTTTCCTCTGATGAACGTGGGTGTACCCTGTGAAAAGCGTCAGGTTTTTAAAATTTTATTTTTAAAATTTTGGAGCTAAATGCCTTTATATATTTTTACAATAAATCTAACACTTTGTAGCCCCCCGTGTTTGGAAAATTATACCAAAAATGCGTTTATACGGGTTTTTTTTTTTGATTTCTTCATATCTATTAAACTATCTATTCATATCTACTTTTTTATTCATTCTATCTATTTTCTATCTATCTCAAATCTTCTATCTATTCATTTTCTATTTTATATATCTATCTATCTAAACATCTTTTATATCTTCCCATCTATATCTAACTTTCTACTATCTATCATCTTCTATCTCTATCTATCTATTATTTCATATCTATCTATCTATTAGTAACTTTCTCCCCATATTATCTATTCATATCTATCTTCTCATATCTTTCTATCTCATATCTATTTTTATATCTATCTATTCAATTATCTATTACTATATTATCAAATCTCATATTATCTATCTATCTCACATCAAACTATTATTCATATCTAAATTTTATCTAAACTATCTACTCATATTATCTTTTTCTATTTTTAAACTTCTATTCTTTTAAATCTATTATCTATTATCTTTTTCTCATATCTATCTATCTCATATCTATCTATCTCATATCTTTTTTCTATCTATCATCTCATATCTATCTATTCTAAATTTTAAAATTATCTTTTAGAAAATTGTAAAAAAAAAAAGGAAAGAGTAGGGCGCACGTTTTGCTATGAATCCCTTAGACCTTCAAATTTTTTGAGTGAACTTTTTTTAAAATATGAGGAGGTTTCTCCAGCCAAAAAAGTAAAAGCAAAACGGGGCACATACAAGGGCTTTACGCGTCTTTCATTTTTTGTTTTTTACAATTTTCTGTTTATTCAAACCCCTTCAAAACCCTATCCACAGGGGGTGAAGGGGCCCGCTGCCATGACCTTGGAGCTTTGGAATCTAATTTTATTTGCCTTAAAAAGGGGTTTTTGCCTCGTCTTTGACAAACGAACCAGGATAGCAATATATTATCTGTTGTCTGTAATTTCTCTTTTTCTCTACACTCTCACTATTGTGCACCTTTTTCTTTTGTCTCCTTCCTTTTTCTATACTATCTTCTATCTATCTAACTATCCATACTATCAAATTTATCATCTATCTCATATCTATCCACCATAATCTGTTTTATCATCTCTATCAAACCTACTTATACTATCATCAAACCCATACTACTTATTTATTTATCTCATATCTATCTATCTATCTATTTTCATACTATCATCTATCTCATACTATCTATCAAATCTCATATCATCTATCCCAACTATCTATTATCTATCTTCATCACTATCCAAATCATCTATCTCAATCTATCTATCCCTTAATCTATCTACTATCTATCTATCACTATCTATCTACCCTATCTATCTATCTCATATCTACCTCATATCTATCATCTCAACTATCTCATATCTATCTACCCTCTTTTATCTATCTATCTTCTCATATCTATTTCTATCATCTATCTATCTATCTATCTCATATCTATCCATCCATCAATCTATATATCTATTTATCTTTATATCTATGTATTTTATAACATTTATATCCCTACCTCAAAATCTTTTTCCTCTCTCCCCATCCTCTCCCTCTCACTTTTTTTTCTCTTCTCCTTTCTCTCCTCCCCTCTCCTTTCTCCCTATCTCCTTATCTAACCACTTTTTTCCCTTCCCCTTTCCCTGGATTCCCCCCCTATCATTCTTCCTGTCCCCCTTTCATTAGCGGCCGCTCGGGGGCGATTCTCCCTTATCAAGGTTTTTATCTGACGTCAGTAAAAAAAAAAAAATCCCCCATAAAAGTGCCACAAGCCCATCTATTACCTGTGCATGTAAAAGCGCCCGTCTCTGCTTCAAAACCCAAAAATTTCCCCGCCCCTTATCTTCCCTGAGTAAATACTTTCCGAAAGCCTAAAAAAATTTGTAAATGGGGGTAACTCTACCCAAAAAAAAAAAAAGAAACCTTTTGCCCCTGATGACAGAATTTTTATAAAATGAAATTAAGACTAATTAAAAAAATTATTAAATTTAAAAACCCGTAATTGTATACGCACTTAAAAACAAATTTTTTTTCCCTGATAAAGAAGTCCCTAAAAAATTGTGATTAAAAAATTAAAACAAATTTAAAATTTCTTTAAATTCAAAAATGCGGCAGGAAAATAATTGGGGTCATTTTTCAGAATTTTCGGGAGAAATTTTGCGGCCCAACGTTAGCGCCGAACCCGGAACATTCCAAAAGGGGTCAACAAAGGTCCCAAAAAACCTGACAGACAAATTTTTTCTATGGAGAACCCCGAGGTCAAAGGGGGTCATACTGTAATATGTTTACACAGAAGGGTATATCCCATCTTTTAAAACCCCCCCCAGAGGTCTATGGGGTCAAACTGTACTGGAAATCACCAGAGGGAAATCCCATCTATATACACCCAGAGGCCCATGGGCTCATAAGTACTGAAAAGTCACCCAGGGGCTTATTCCCATCTAATTAAAACACCCCCCCAAAGGCCCATGGTCTTTATACTGCCTGATGGGCAAAACAGAGCCTTTATCCCATCTATAACACCCAAGGCCCATTGGCTTTATACTGTACTGGGTGTCCAAAACAGACTTTTATCCCATCTATATTCACCCCCGAGGCCTATGGGCTCATACTGTAATGGAAAGTTCACACAGAGCTATTTTCCCAACTATAAACACCCCGAGGCCCATGGGGCCCTTTCTGACTGATGTACACCAGAGCTATACCCCCCTCATATACACCCCAGAAGGGGGTTCTTTTTGGGCCCCCAAAAAACCCTTTTCCAAATTTTATTTTCAAACAGAGCTATATCCCATCTATATACACCCAGAGGTCTATGGCCATACTGAAAATGATGTCACAAAAGACATATCCCCTCTATATACTCCCAGAGGTCCCATGGGCTCATACTGCAAAACTGATTTCACACGGAACCCCCTTATATCCCCAAGGACTATTATAAAAACAACCCAGGGTTTTTCCCTTTAAAAATGGGCCTCCCTAACGACTGATGTCACACCCGAGCCCTATATCCCATCTATATACACCCAGAGGGGGCTATGGGCTCATACTGACTGATGGGCACACCCGAGCTATAAACCCATCCCATATACACCCAGAGGCCAAGGGGTCATAACCGACTGATGTCACACAGAGCCTTAAAAATCCCATCTATTACACCAGAGGTCTATGGGGCCCTACTGTAAAATGTCACACAGAGCTATTTTCCCATCCTATATACCCCCCAGAGGTCTAAGGGGTCATACTGTACTGATGTCACACAAAAGCTTTTCCCATCTATATACACCCAAAAAGGCCCCTAAAGGGCCCCCAAAAAACTTGGTTGCACTGATTTCACACAAGCTATATCCCCTCTATATACACCCCGAGGGGAATTGGCCATACTGCACTGATGTCCAAAAAAGCTTTTACCCCAATCCTATTATACAGCCCAAGAGTTAAAATATTTTTCCCCCATTACTGCCAAATGATTTTCCAAAAAACAGAGCAAAACCCATCTATATACACCCAAGTCTAATGGGCTCATACTGACTGGGGCACCCCAGAGCTATATCCCATCTAAAAATACACCCAGAAAGGGTTTTGGGCTCATACAGTACGATGTCACACAAGCTTTTATCCCATCTAAAAATACAACCCCGAGGGCTATGGGCCCATACTGCACTGGGGTCACACAGAGCCTAAAATTTCCCCCCTATATACAACCCCGAGTCTAAAGGCTCATACTGACTGAAAGTCACACAGACTATAACCCCAAAATAAAAAACACCCAGAGGGCTATGGGCTCAATTTCTTTTCACTAAAATTACAAAACCCCCCCTTTTGGGCCTATTTCTTTCCCCAAACCCCAATAAAAACACCCAAAAAAGGGGTCTATTTGGCCCATTCCAAACTTTAACCCGGGGGGTTTTTTAAAGTCCCCAAAAAGAGCTATAAAAACCCATCTATATACACCCCCAAAAAGGGTTCTTTTTGTGGCCCTTTCCCAAATTTTCCTGTTTCTTCGATGAATTTACACAGAAGGGTATATCCCCCTCTTTTATAAAACCCGAAGGAAGGGTTCCTATGGGCCCCCCAAAAAAAAAACCTGGTAAAGAAAAATTTTCACAACCCGAGCTATATCCCATCTATATACCCCCCAGAGGTCCCATGGGCTCAAACTGTACTAAATTCACACCCGACCTATATCCCATCTTTAAAAATTAAAAACCCCCCAGAAAAAGGAAAAATGGTTTTTTTCATACTGGGACTAAAGTCAAAAACCAGAAGCCCCCTTTTAAACCCCCCCATCAAAAATACCCCCAGGGGGTTGAAAACTCCCAAGCCCCGTTGTCACATGATCCTATGATTTTGCGGAAAAAAAAGGGGGAAAAGAGTATTTGTGCAGCAACACCCAAATTTAAATCAATACATTTTTCAAAAGGTTTAAAAATTTAAATACTCAAAATTTTGACCCGTCCTTACTTATCTTCTGAAAATCGATTAAAAAAAAAAAAAATCCTAAATTAAAAACAATTTAATATTTCTTATGGGTTTGGAAAAAACCCCTGGTCATTTTTGGGAAAAAAAATATGTGCACTTTGGCTGTGTCTGGTACTGCAGATCCGGTAAATACACAGCGCCATACATCTAGTTGGCCGGTCTGGTACGCCGCTCAGGTTTACACAGCCCTCATCTGTTGTGGGTGGGCTGGACTGCACTCAATTAACACACCCCATACATCTTTGGGGTGTGTCTGGGGACCGCAGCTTTGGTAAAAACACAGCCCAAACATCTGTTGTGGCCGGTCGGTACTGCAGTCGGTAAATACACAGCCCATTCACTGGTTTTTGGGCCTGTCCCGTACTTCATCGGGTTTAAAAACACCGCCATCATCTGGTGTGGCCCCCTGCTGTACTGCGCTCGGGAAATACACAGCCCCATTCACTGGTTGGGGTGTCTGTACTGCAGTCCGGAAATACACACGCCATTCACCCGGTTTGTTTCTGTGTCTGGACCGCGTCAGGTAAATACACAGCGCCTCATCGGTTTTTCCAGGTCGGTACTGCAGTCAGGTAAATACACAGCCACACTTTTTGGCTTTTTTACGCAGCTCAGGTAAATACACAGGCCATCATTTTTTTGCTGTATCTGGTACTGGCTCGGTAAATACACAGGCCATTCATTTGGGTTTTGGCCCTTCTGGTACTGAGCTCGGTAAATACACAGCGCCAAAAATCTGGTTGTGCTGGTTCTGTACTGAGCTCGGGGAAATACACAGCGCCATCATTTGGTTTGCTTTTCGGTACTGCACTCAGGGAAATACACAGCGCCATACATCTGGTTTGGCGTGTCTGAACTGCAGCCAAGTAAATACACAGCCCCATCATTGGTTTGGCGTTCTGGGACTGCAGCTCAGGGAAATACACAGACCATACATCTGGGTTTTGCTTTGTCCGGTACGCGCTCAGGGAAAAACAGCACCATCATCGGTTGGGCCGTGTCTTTCCCGCAATCAGGGAAAAACACAGCCCATGCATCGTTTGGCTGTGTCTGGTACGCACTCAGGTAAAACACAGCCCATTCATTTTTGGGTTTGGCTGTAAAGGGTATGCAAAAACAGGTAAATACAAAAGCCCATTCTCTGGGTTTGGGTTCTGGGCTGCAGCTCAGGTAAATACACAGCACCATTCATCTGGTTGTGGCTGTGTCTGGTACGAGCTCAGGTAAATACACACCCAACATCTGGTTGAGTGTCTGGTACTGCAGCTCAGGTAAATAACAGCCCATTCATTGTTTTGGCGTATCTGGTACTGCACCCCCTTTTTAAAAACCAGCGCCATTTTTTGGTTGTTTCTGTCTGTACTGCAGCTCAGGAAATACCAGCGCCATTCATTTGGGGTTTTGGGCTGTATTGTACTGCAGCTCAGGTAAATACACACGCCATCCCTCTAGTTGTGACTGTGTCGGTACTGCCCAGGTAAATACACACGCCATCACTGGTTGTGGCTGTTCTGGGACGCCTCAGGGAAATAACAGCAACATCACTGGTTGTGGCCGTCCCCCGTACTGCAGCTCAGGTTTAAAAACACACACCAAACCCTCTGTTGTGAGTGGCTGGGACTTGGGGTCAGGGTTTTAAAACACGCCCATCATCTGGTTTTTGGCTGTGTCTGAACTGCAGCACATGTAAAACCACAAAAAATTTTATTTGGGGGTTTTGGGGTTGCTGGTACCCAAGCACTCATTAAAAACCACAGCCCAAAACACGTTTTCTGGTCTTTTTACGCACCAGCAAAACACACACCCCTACAAATTGGTTTTTCTTGTATCTTACTCCCACCATAAATACACACACCAATCATCCCCTTTTGTGGCTTTACTGGGAGCAAAGCTCTGTAAATACACAGCACCAAACATTGTTTGTGCTGTTCGGACTTGCAACCGGTAAATACACAGGCCACATATTTTGGATGTTTGGCCCAGTCGGTAAACCACAATTTCCCGGGGGGCTTTCAGGTTTAAAAACACAGCACCAATTCATCTGGTTTGGCGTTCTGGTACCAACTCAGTTTAAAAACACAGCCCATAATCGGTTTTGGATGGGGGTACTGCAGCTCAGGTAAAACACCGCGCCTTCTCGTTGTGGCCATATCTGGTACTGCAGTTTGGATAGTTTCAAACATTTAATTGTGGGGTTCTGGGAGAGGAGATTTTTTATTTTTTTATTTTGGTTTTTTTGGGCCCCTTTAAATGAACAAAGGACGTTATAATGGAGCCCCGGCATTATCCCAGACCACACAATGTTTCTTTCCCTGTACAGCTTCTCCCCTATCTTGTTGAACTTCACGCCGGCGTTGCATCAAGAAATACCCATCGCACCATGACCCAGATTTATCCTACAAATGAAAAATAAGTAAGCGTCTTTCTTGGGAGAAGAGTGACATAATAGGTCTGTATTTGCAAAGCACAGCTACTGGGTCAATCTGAAAGATAAAATAAGTTTTTGATTCGCCGGCCGCTCCCCGGGGTTTTTTCTCCCTCCCTTGATCGAAACTTTCCCCACCAGCGGGAATCTAATAAACCTCTGATCCCAAAACATAAACAGCGAAAATCCAAATTAATGGGGAAGGGATGAAAACGGCAAAGAAATCAAAGGCGCTCGGCGGCGCCGAATGTTGTTTCTTCCTCCGAGATGGTGTTTATTCCTTACACCTCGTGGTCGTGCTCAGCAAACAATTTACTTGTTCTTTGTTAAAGGGGAGGAAGGAAAAAAAATGGGGGCAGTCACGACTTTTGAAGAACCCAGAATATTTACAAAGCAGCTGCCAACAATACATTTACCAGACACATAGAGGGAAAGTGCTGTGTGTGAACAGGAGGAAAACTAAGGTCAATTAAGGTCTATTCTATGACTGTAGATTGTAAGCTCTTGGGAACAGGGTCCTCCTTCCTCCCTAAAAGAAAAAAAAACAAATTTTAGTTTTGTTTTTGTAGTGTTCTTAACATAAGACAAATTATCTGATATTTATTGCTACCCTGGGATCACACCGAGATAATACACACAGTGGCAGATGTCACAGTACAGGATAATACACAGTGATCGTCCACAGTACAGGATAAACACAGATGGATGTCACAATTACAGGATAATACACAGAGATGGTCCACATACAGATAATACACGTGTATGTCACATTAACCGGTCATAATACACAGTGATGTGCACAGGTCTACAGGATAATACGACACAGTGATGTCACAGTACAGGCAATACACACAGTGATGTCACAGTACAGGATAAGTACACAGTGATAGTCACAGTACAGGTAATACACCAGTGATGGTCACATTACAGGGATAATACACAGTGAAGTCACAGTACAGGGATAATACACAGTTAGGTCACATACAGGATAATACACAGTGATAGTCCTCAAAGTAAGGAATAATACCAGCACAGTGATGTCTCGTACAAGGGATAATACACAGTGAGTCACAGTAACAGCGGATAATACACCAGTGATGTCACAGTACAGGGATAATACACAGTGATGTCACAGTACAGGATAATACACATGTGGATGTCACAGATACAGGATAATTACAAGCACACAGTCGATTCACACTGACAGGGCTATAATACCACAGTGATGTCACAGTACTATGGGATAATAACACATTGAGGTCACAAGTCATATAATAACACCAGTGATGTCCAACAGTAAGCGGGAAAAACACACAGTGATGTCACAGTACAAGGTAAAATACACAGTGATTTCCACAGTACAGATAATACACACAGCTGATAGTCACAGTACAGGGGATAATAGACAGTGATATCACACGTAAACTTCAGCATAATACACAGTGAAAAAAATGTCACGAGTACAAGCGGATATTACACACATGTGAGATCACAGTACAGGAATAATACACAGTGATGTCACAGGTTACAGGGATAATACACAGAGAGATGTACACAGTAACAGAAAAAACACGACAGTTATGACACAGTACAGATAATGCATCAGTTATGAGTCCACATACAGATAATACGACATATTGATCTTCACAGTACACGAGAATATACACAGTGCTAGTCACAAGTGCAGGATAATACACAGTATGTCACAGTACAGGGATATCACACAGTGATAGGTCACAGTACAAGGATAACACAGCGATGTCACCTACAGGATAAACACACAGTGGATGTCACAGTACAGGATAATACACAGTGATGTCACAGTACAGGATAATATACACATATGTCCAAGTACATGTATAATACACCAGTGATGTCACAGTACAGAAAATACACAGTGATGTTCACAGTACACGGATAATACGCACAGTGCGAATGTCACACGTACAGGAAAAACTACAACGCATGATAGTCACAGTACGAGGGATAATAGCACAGTGATGCCACAGTACCAGGATACTACACACAGTGATGTCACAGAAACAGGGATAATACACAGTTGATGCTTCACAGTACAGGTGATAATACACAGTGATTTCACAGTACAGGAAATAATCACAGCAGTGATGTCCACAGTAAGGGATAATGCAACCAGTGAATGTCACAGAACAGGGATAATGGCACACAGTGATGTCCACAGTAACAGTATAAAACGACAGTGATTGTCACAGTACAAGGATTATACACACCAGTGATGTCACGAGTACAGGGATAATACAAACCACAGTGATATCCACAGTACAGGATACATTACACAGTGATGTCACAGGCACAGGATAATACAATAGTGATGGTCCCAGTACTAGAGATATATAGCACAGGTATGTCACAGTACAGCGATAAATACAAAGTGATTTCTACAGTACAGAATAATACACAGTGATGTCACTATACAGAGATAATACACACAGTGAATGTCCACAGTACAGGGATAATAACACAGTGATGTACACAGTTCCAGGGATACGATACACACAGTGATGTCACAGTACAGGATAATACACAGTGATGTTACAGTACCAGGACAAATACACAGTGATGTCACAGTACGGGATAATACACAGTGATGTCACAGAGTACCGAATAATACCAGTGATGTCACAGTAAAGGGATAATGCACACAGTCGATGTCACAGTAACAGGCGTTTAATGCACACAGTGATTCACAGTACATGGATAATAGCCAGTGATGTCACAGTACAGGGATAATACACAGGGATGTCACAGTAACCAGGGATAATACACACAGTGAATGTCACAGTAGCAGTGGATAAAACACACAGTGATATCACCAGTACAGGAATAAAAACTCAGTCTGATGTCCACAGTACAGGATAATAACCATAGTGATTTCTCAGTACATGATAATATACAACAGTCTTGATGTCACAGTACAGGGATAATACACACAGTGATGCACAGACCGATAATACACACAAGTGATGTCACAGTAACAGGATAAATACACAGTGATGTCACAGTACAGATAATATACATCAGTGATGCTGCACCGGTCGTAACAGGTATTAACACACAGAGATTAGTAACAGTACAGGGATAATACACAGTGAAGTACAGTACAGGGATCATACAGTGATGTCACAGTACAGAGATAATACGACAGTGATGTCCACAGTACAGAGATAATACACAGTGGATGTCACAGCGGACAAGGCGGATAATACACACAGTGATGTCACAGTACACGGATAATACACCAGTGATGTCACAGTACAGGATAATACACAGTGGATGGACCACAGTACAGGGATAATACACACATTTGATGTCCAGTACAGGGATAATACACCACAGTGAGCACAGTACACGGGATAATACACATGATTCACAGAACAGATAATACACAGTGATGTCAGAGTACAGGAAGAATAATACAGTGATGTCACAGAGTACAGAGATAATACACACGAGTTGATGTCGTACAGTACAGGATAATACACACAGTGATGTCACAGCTACAGAGGACTAAATACACAGTGATGTCACAGTACAGGGATAATACACAGTGAATGTCACTGTACAGCAGATATATACACAGTGATGCACACAGTACAGTGATAATACACATTGATGTAGATGTCACAGTACACGAGATAAACACATGTGGATGGTCACAGTCGACAGAGTCAAAACACAGTGAATGTCCACAGTACAGAGATAATACACAGTGATTGTACACAGTATAAGGATAATGCACAACAGTGATGTCACAGTACCAGGATAATACACAGTGATTGTCACAGTAAAACAGGAGATAATACACAGTGAGATGTCACAGTACAAAAGACAGATAATAACACAGTGGATGTCACAGTCTACGAGGATAATACACAGTTGAGTCGACAGTAGACAGCATAATAACACAGTGATTGATACACAGTAACAGGATAAGTACAACAGTGATGTTCACAAGTACAAGGATAATACACAGTGAAATGGTCACAGTGCAGGATAATACACTCAGTGGATGTCCCACAGTACAGGATAATATACAGGGAGTCACAGTAACAGGATAAATACACATTGATGTCCACAGTACGATGGATAATACACACAGCGATGTCCACAGTACAGGATTAAAACACAACAAGCGATGTCACAGTACAGAGATAATACACATGGATGTCACAGTACAGAGAATAACACAACAGTGAATGAGTCACAGTACATGGGATAAGATACACACAGTGATGTCACAGTACAGCGATAATACTCAGTGATGTCACCAGTAACAGGATAATAAACAGTGATGGTCACAGTACAGGGATAATATACACAGTATTTCACAGTACAGCGGATAATATGACACAGTGATTTCACCGTGGCAAACCTGATTGGGAGGCGGCAGCTGTATGTGTCTTTTCCATCAAGCACTGTGAATTATGCTTTAAGATTTTCTCTGCAGTCTCATTTAGCCAGACAACAAAAAACCTAGCAATGCCTCCCTGAGTTGTGGTTCGCAATACTCCATTATTGCACTATCTAGATCTATTGCACAATGACAAGTGTACACCTCACACCAGTCACTCTGATCTCAGCCATACATCATTGACAATGGCTGCATTACCTCATGAAGTAAAGGTCTTCAGTACTATTTAAGGTGGCCTTTCTGATATCATTTTTGATGGAGGGAACATAGGTGTCAAATCAGCACCTGCTTATTGGCCATGAGATGTGGCTGGCACGGGAATGAGCGATAGATGTATATGGCAGAAATGCAATCATGAGTGTAACCTGTCAGCGTGAAGGAAAGAAATTAAAGATTTTACTGGACACTGTCAGGGGTGCACTTCAGGTGAAGATCGTCTCTTCCTGGACCGCCGCCAGTTTAATCTCTTTAAATGCCGCAAACAAAGGGAGGATCAGCTATTTTCAGGTCCATTTGCTAATTCTGAATGGAGTTTGCTTCTAAAGGTTAAGAGATGTATGAAAAATCCAAGGCCAGAAACAATATTTACAGAGCAACAGGGGAGCGAGGAACGCTCCAAATGTAAGGTCTAGACTCACTCAATGCTAATATTAAGCAGTGCTCTATGACATCCAGCTGAGATCTGTCACCTTAGCTTAGGTGTGTAACATAAAGGAGTCTCAAGAAGTCTAAAAACTTCTACTACTATATACAAGAACATACCTCCACATACCCTGCTATAATTACTGCACCGCTATATACAAGAATATAACATACTGAGTAATACTGTCCCTATGTACAAGAAAATAACCACATAATACTCGCCCTATGTACAAGAATATAACTACTATAATCACAACCCTGCCTACCTATATACAGAGAATATAACTACTGTAAATCTACTGTCCCACATGTTACACAGAATATAACTACTATAAATTACTGCTCCTATGTAACAAGAAATGATAACTACTATAATACTGCCGCCTATTCGTAACAAGTAATATAACTACTATAATATGCTCACTATTGTAAACAAGAAATATAACTACTATAATACTGCCTTCCCTAATACAAGGAATATAACTTCTATAATACCTTGCCCCCATATTGTACAAGAATAAAACCTACTATCAATACTGCTCTCCTCACCTATGTACAAGGAATATAACTAACTGCATAATTACTTGCGCCCCATTGATGTGTACAAGAATATTAGACAAACAAATAATACTCGCCTCCTATGTACAAGAATATAACTTAATAAATAATACTGCTCCTATGTACAAGAATATACACCTGCTATAGAACTGCTCCTAATGTACAAGAATATAATCTTCATAATACTGCTCCTACACTGTAACAAAGAATATAACTACTATAATACTGTCCCCCTATGAGTACACCAGAATATAACTACTATACAATACTGCCACCTATGTACAAAAGAATCTATAACTCCTATAATACTAGCTCCTTGCTACAACAGACAATATACAACTACTATAATACTGCTCCTATGTCACAAGAATATAACTACTATAATACTTGCCTCCTATGTACAAAGAATCTAACTAATATAATACTGGCTCCCTAATTTAACACGAATATAACTGCTATAATAACGCCCCTAAGTAACAAGAATATAACTACTATAATACTGCCCCTATGTACAAGAATATAACTACTATAATACTGCCCCCCTATGTACAGAATATAACTCTATATTACTGCTCCTTTGTACAAAAAGATAACTACTATAATACTGCCCCCGATGACAAGAAATAACAAATATAATACTGCATCCCCTATGTACCAGAAGTATAACTACTATAATACTGCTACACCTTAGTGACAAAATATACTTACTATAAAAACTGCTCCTATGTACAAGAATATAACTACCTATAATACTGCCTCCTATGTACAAAGAATAAACTACTATAATACTGTCTCCTATGTACAATGAATATAACTACTATAAATACTGTCCCCTATTACAAGAAATATAACTACTATAATACTGAGCCCCCCTTCTTGTACAAGAATATAACTACTATAATACTGCCCTCTATGTACACAGAATAAGCACTAGGCGACACTAAAATACTGTCCCCCTATGTACAAGAATTAAACTACAATAATAACTGCTCCTATGTACTAAGTAAAAAAACTATTATAATACTTCCCTCCATGCTAACAGAGAACAGCGTAAAACAAGTACTCGCACAGTTAAAACATCAAAGCAGAAGAAGCGCACCCTCGTGCGGTTCAAAACTATTTCACAATGTAGAAGTTACGGATGTCTCTTAGTCCGTCTCAGCACTCTGCAAGTTGTGCAGGAATTGGCACAACTCCAATAAATCCACTTAAACATTTGTAACACGATCCCCCTGGGATCAGTGTCGAGCCGGCCCGTCTAGCCCCGGAGTTCAGTCGGTGACCTCCATAGCTAGGAATTCACGGGTTCCCCCGGAACAATAGAGTTAAAAGAATTCCCTATCTTTACTTACTGTCGATAGCAAAAAAGGAAGACTTAAAAGATGGGCATATAAAAACGCCTAAAGACAACAAAGAACGGACAAACCAAACAAGGCATCTAGACCACATAAATGATGTCTTTTTCTATGTCCAACAATACAATCAAATAGAAATGCAAAACGCGTTTCACGAGGTAATCTCCCCACTACAGCGCTTCTTCATTTGCACATGTTCACACTAAAGGCATTGCCAACTGAGGAAATGCTCCGGTGAATACCTCGTGACAACGCGTTTTGCATTCTTATTTTCTGATTTTATTTTGGACCAATAAAAGACACTTTTATGTGGCAGCTGCCTAGTGTGTCTTGTCCCGTGTTCTTGTTTCGTACTGGTAGCGCTTTTTTAGCCCACTTTTAAGTCTTCCTTTTTTGCTTGAAACAAAGTAAAATAGGGAATTCTTTTAACTCAATGTACCCAAGAAAAAACTTATTATAATACGTGCCCCTATGTACACAGAATAAACTACTATAAACTGCCCCTATGCTACAAGAATATACTACTATACTATCTGCTAACCCTGGGCACCCTAAGTACAAGAATATAACTACTATAATACTGCTCCTAATGTACAACAATATAAACTACTATAATTACTGCTCCCTATGTACAAGAATCAACTACTATAATACTCCGCCTTCTATTAACAATAAATATAACCACTATAATACTGCTCCTATGTACATCAGAATAAAACTAATCATAATACTGCCCCCCTATGTACAAGAAATATAACTACTATAAATACTGTTCTCCTATGTACAAGAATATAACTACTATAATACTGCTCCTCAATGTACAAGAATACTAACTACTATAATACTGCACACTAGTACAAGAATATAACTACTATAATACTTGCCCCCCTCTATGGTACAAGAATATAGCTACATCTAACACTAAAGGTTAGCAGCACCTATATACACAAAATATAAACTACTAAATTACTGCCGTCATATTGTACAAGAATATAACTACTAGAATCACTGCTACCCTATAGTACAAAGCTAATATAACTACCTAAAATTACTGCCCCCCTATGTACAAGAATACAACTACTATAGAACCTTGCCTCCTATGTACAATAATATAACCTACAATAATATGCCTCCTATGTACAAGAAGATAACTTCTATAATACTGCCACCCTATGTAACAAGAATATAAATACTATAAATGCAGCTGCCCTTCTATTTACAAGAAATAAGCTACTATAACACTGAGCCCCTATATAACAAGAATATAACTACTATAATACTGCCCTCTATGATACAAGAATATACAAACTATAATACTGCCCCCTATGTACAAGAATATAACTACTATAATACTGCCCTCTATATAAAAATATAATATTTGTATATTTGATATAAATATTTAAAAGGTGACTTTATACAGTGACCTTGGGGCTGGGTGGTTCAGGGCTGGTGTCCATTATTTCCCTGGGTCATGGACCTTCTCCTCCTCCTGGTTGTCCTCAGTCTTACTTTGGATAGGGGCAGCGCTCACAGATGTCGCATCTATTAAATCCTCCTACAAGTCGTGGTCCTGAATTATTCATTGACGTTACATTTAATAACCTTTAAAGGGAAATCTGTCCTGTTTATAATCTCGGCCGTCAGATCGTGTCTCCCGTCCTCATTAATACCCAGATTTCTCGGGACACGTTAAGTGCAGATCCTGACGCCGCTAAATTTCAATAGGACTTTTATTGTCACTTTACATCTATGATTTATGGACGAAACAGTGACTGTAAAATAGATTCAGTGAATACTATGAGGGGCAGGAAATTGGGTCAATGGCTCAGGATCTAGAGGTTCCCCAAAGATTGGACTCAAGGGAGCAATAGTGGAGTAAGCAAACCATCACCACCATAGTCTGTCAGGTTCTTTGCCATTAACATCCTCCATTCCCTAGGTTACCAGGGACTGTGTTAGAGTCACCTCATCATTGATGTATTGTTTGGCGGTTGTATTTATACTGTAAATAGGAGTTTTACTTGGGCAGTGAATGGCAGGATTATTGGTGGGAGGTAGGCACTTTATAGTAGTGCTAAGAACTGTACTGTATGATAATATACAGAGGAATTCAAGAGGAAATGGGTCAATCACTCAGGACCCTCCTTTCCTAGAGACGTCCCCAAGGATTGTACCCAAAGGGGCAACCTAAGAGTAGAATAAGTAAACTTATACCGCCATAGACTGTCAAAAACTCTACCATTAACATCTTTTGTTATCTGGTACTTTCCCAGAGCCATGCCATTATTTATGTATTGTTTGGCGGTTGTATATTACTTAAGGATTTTTTACTTGGCAGGTAATGGCAGATTTGGGTTAGGTGGGCACTTTTGGGTAGTGTTAAGAACAATACTGCACTATAATATGCAGAGGGATTCAAGGGGGAAAGGGGTCCACCTCAGGACCCCCTTTTCCTAAGCTCCCCCCAAGGATTTACCCAAAGGGCAACCAAGAGTAGAATAATAAACTTAAACCCCCTAGATTTTAAAAAAAACCTACCATTAACATCTTTTGTTCCCATGCCATTACTGATGTATTGTTTGGCGGTATTATTTCTACTATAAGTTTTACTTCAACGGTAAATGGCAGGACTGTTGCTGTGATGTAGGCACTATATAGTCGTGTTAAGAACAGTACAGTAGGATATTATGCAGAAGAATTAAAGGGGAAGTTGGTCAATCATTTAAGTCCCTCTTTTCCTAGAAGGACCCCAAGGATTGAACCCAAAGGGAAACCTAAGAGTAGAATGAGTAAACCTACACCGCCATTGACTGTCAAGAACCTTACCATTAAAGGGGTTGTCTCACTACATTGCTTTATCTTATCTCAGTCCTGTTTTCTTGGTTTCATTTTGAATTTAGGGGCATATTTACTGGCTTCTACTAGGCTGCAGTAGAAGACAGGTCTGTAGCTATAGTAACCAGTGCTGGCAGCCTATCAGGATATATTAAACAGGTCTGAAGCGATAGCAACCAGTGCTGGCAGCCTATCAGGAGAGATCAAACAGGTCTGTAGCTATAGCGACCAGTGCTGACAGCCTATCGGGAGAGATCAAACAGGTCAAGCTATAGCGACCATTTCTGGGAGCCTATCAGGAAATCGAACAGGTCTATAGCTATAGCACCATGCTGCACCATCATGAGACACTGAACAGGTCTGTAGCTAAGCAACCGTGCTGGTAGCCTATCATGAGACACTGAACAGGTCTGTAGCTATAGCAACCAGTGCTGGCAGCCTATCATGAATTGAACAGTCGTACTATAGTGAGCTGCGCGCCACAGGAGAAATTTAACAGGTCTGTAAACTATAGTAACCCTGCTGGCAGCCTATCAGGAGAGATTGAACAAGGGCTGTAGCTATAGCAACCAGTTCGGCACCTATCAGAGAATTGAACAGGTCGTACTATAGCAAACAGTGCGGTAGCCTTACAGACACTGAAACAGGTTCGTAAGCTATAGTGACCTGAGGAGATGATGCAGCCCATACAAGAGGGGATATCTATTAATAGGTAGTAAACTGTTAATGGACATATGTTGCAGAGTGACTTGTTTTTGCAAGATCTTTAACATAAAAATCAGCAATACCTGTAGTGAGACAACCCCTTTAACATCTTTTGTTCCCTAGATTACCAAGGACTTTCCCAGAGATATGCAATTATTGATGTAGGCACTGGATGTACTAGAAGCAGAGGAAGCTGGAAATGCTGGGAGTTATAGTTCCCGTATAGCTAGAGAGCCGTTACAGTGATTGAATGGCTTTACCTCGGTCCGTGGTGCTGAAATCCAACATATTCATACACTGCATTTAGTGTAGGTTGTGCACAGTGTTGCTACTGCGGAGTCCTGTACAGTTTGACACTGATTCAAAATGTTTGAGTTTGGGGTGTCCTTCTCCAGCCCTATTCCCAACCCTAACAGTAACCTCAACTTCATGCTGGGGTTTAGGGTTATTTTCAGGCTTTAAGGAATTAACTTGCTTCCCAGTCCAGCGGTGCACCCAGCGCCTTCTGATCCGACATCACATGCTCTGTCACTGTAGATTACCATAACATAGGGGTAAATCCTGCAAATGTTACGGTAACCAGAAGTGACGTTGGACCAGAGGTCACCCCACAGCAGAAGCACTGCTGAATAAGGGAACCCCTATAATATCCTAACCCGAACATAGAGTTGTGGTTACAGCTAAAGGGGTTTTCTCACTACAAAGATTAACTTTCAACCTGTAGAGAACATTAAATCAAAAATTTTTACAAATACATTAGTCTTTTGATCTCACCCTGGTCAGGAGATAAGAGAGATTTTATCTGTTCTGAGTGCACACAGGTTTCTCTGGTTACTGCCCCGCTCTCCTATCCTGATTAGACAGAGAGCAGAGAGTGAAGCCACCATGACTTCCAGCAGCTTGGGAATGGAGTGTGTTATCTCTAACAAACAAAGGAGATTAATTACTTCTGATTGTTTACATTGAGCCCTGAAGCTCTCTACACTATAGATTAAAGGGGTTGTCTCACTACATTGATTCATCTCACCTCAGTACTGCTTTCTTGGTTTCATTTTGAATTCTGGGGCATGTTTACTGGCTTCTGCTAGGCTGCAGTAGAAGCCAGGTCTGTAGCTATAGCAACCAGTGCTGGCAGCCTATCAGGAGAGATTGAACAGGTCTGTCGCTATAGCAACTAGTGCTGGTAGCCTATCAGGAGATTAACAGCCCTGTAGCTATAAAACCTGCTGCAGCCTATCAAGGAGATTGAACAGGTCTGTAGCTATATCAACCAGTGCTGCAGCCTATCTGAAGATGGAACAGCTTAGCTATAGTACCAGCACGTCAGCCTATCGAGAGATCGAGACAGGTCTGAGCTATATGACCTGAGGAGCTTATGCAGCTCATACCAGAGGGGATATCTAGGAATAGATAGGACACTGTTAATGGACACATATTGCAAAGTGACTTGTTTTTGCAAGATCTTTATCATAAAAAGCAGCAATCCTTGTAGTGAGAAAACCCCTTTAAATCTCCTGCCCTCATGTCAGTGCAATTGCAAGAGGTGGAAATATGGAGCTGATGTGTTAATCACTGATATAGAGTCACCCAGGAAGAGGAAGTGTAAATCTGAAGCTGCCTGTGACTTTGTGAAACAGCATGGTGAGACAATCCCTTTAAATTTAGGATTAGAAATAGTATTAGGCTAAGCGATGGGGATAGGATTAGGGTGAGGGACAGGGTTAGGGATTGATCTTGGGATAGAAATAGGGTTAGGGATTGGATGGGGGATTAGGTTAAGGCTTGGAATAGAGATAGGAATAGGGATAGGGATAGGAATAGGAATAGGGTTAGTGTTAGAGCAAGGAATGGGGTTGGTTAGGGATAAGCTTAGGGTTAGATTTAAGGTTAGGGATAGGGTTAGCATTGGGGACAGGTATAGGGTTAGGGTTAAGGATAGGGATAGGAATAGGGTTAGTGTTAGAGCAAGGAATGGGGTTGGTTCGGGATAAGCTTAGGGTTAGATATAAGGTTAGGGATAGGGTTAGCATTGGGGACAGGAATAGGGTTAGGGTTAAGGATAGGGATAGGCATAGGGTTGGAGTAAGAGATAGGGTTAGGGTAGGGAATAGGAATAGGGTTAGTTTAATGGATAGTAAAACAGATCTCTCCAAGCCGTTAAGGGTTGTGGGCGAGTGGGGTATTATCTGCACTCCCTGGGTCGTCTTTTGCCCATGTGGACAGGGCTTAACTGTGACCTTGCGTACCCCTAGGAGGAGTGCAAATTCATGAATACACTCCAAGACCAGCTGTCGCCCCTTGGGTGGGCGTGGGTCTCATCTTTCATATTAACATTAAGTGCTTACACTGCAATATTTTGTTGCAAGGTTCTAAATTCCATGTACTCTTCTATGCGCAGGGACCAGATTTTACAGGTCTAGATCATGTGTATCCCTGGGATGATAAAGAAGGTTAAACTGCAGTGGAAAACCCTCTATAACACAAAGTATAACACAAAGCAAATGACAAGCTCAGCTCTGCTATGTCGTTAACATCATGTCTCCAATTTAAAACGATGTCCAAGAAAAAGGTCAGGTCTGTTGCTTAAATTTTAGGGGAAATATGAGTCTTCTGAGATGTCCCAGTGTCCTTAAAAGAGAACTAGAAGCCACATTGAGCTGCTTACCATACTTGCTTACAGTCATGCCGTGCTGCTTTGACTCTCTGCTATACTGTATAGATTCAGGGATAATGTAGCGCCCACACCAGCTAATAGGTATGGTCAGGACTAAATCCCTAAATGATTCATCAAATTGGTAGATAACTTGTAACAGATGGACAGACTTGGACAGGCCCGCGGGGGAGTAGATGAGTCCCACAGTAGGCACTTGGGAATGGAAGGCCCTGGACATGGCAGGTCTGGGGCTGCTTTTCAGAGAGAAAGTTAGAGAAAGAAAGAAAGAAAAAAGAAAGAAAGAAAGAAAGCAGAAAGAAAGAAAGAAAAAAGAAAGAAAGAAAGAAAGAAAGAAAGAAAGATGAAAGAGCAGAGTGACAAGAGTCAATTGCCAGTCATGTACCAAATAGCTAGTGGTGGCCCCAAGAATCAACTCCACTGGTGGCTCCAAGAATTAACTCCACTGGTGGCTCCAAGAATCAACTCCACTGGTGGGCCCCAAGAATCAACTCCACTGGTGGCCCCAAGAATCAACTCCCCTGGTGGTCCCAGGATTCAACTCCACTGGTGGCTCCAAGAATCAACTCCACTGGTGGGCCCCAAGAATCAACTCCACTGGTGGGCCCCAAGAATCAACTCCACTGGTGGCCCCAAGAATCAACTCCACTGGTGGTCCCAGGAATCAACTCCACTGGTGGTCCCAAGAATCAAATCCACTGGTGGTCCCAGAATTAAAATCCAATCGTGGGCCACAAGAATAATCACCACTGGTGGACCCCAAGAATCAGCTCCACTGGTGGACCCCCAGAATTAACTCCACTGGTGGCCCCAAGAATCAACTCCACTGGTGGCTCCAAGAACCAATTCCAATGGTGGACCCCAAAATCTACTCCAATGGTGGGCACCCTGGAATCAGCTCCACTAGTGGGTCCCAAGAATCAGATCCACTGGTGGGCCCCAAAAATAAATAACAATGGTGGTCCTCAAAAATCAACTCCAGTAGTAGGCCTCAAGAACCAACTCATTTGGGGGGGCACCCTGGACACCCCAGTCTGATACGGAGAATGGTGACAGGAGAAGTAAAATGTTAACCTACTGAGAGGAAGTTAATATTGTAATCTACCACTCCATGCTGTAATGTGATACTTGGCAAATACTCTCAGATACCTCTCTGGTCCCTTTGGGGACCTTGAAAAAATCTCCTTATATTAAGGTTTTGGGACAATAGGATTTTGTATCTGATGTACAGAGTCCAAACGTATGGTGCCCTATAACTGGATGTTCTACAGGGATCCTCTACAGAACCTGCAGACAAACCCCCCCAAATACTGGAACTGAGATGGCCAAGAAGGACATGTACCAAGGGGTGGACACCAACAAGGCACAGACATCTCCAGGATTACGTTTAGGATAAAGAACCAAATCCTGTTCCTGGATGATAGAAAGCTGAGCTCTGGGGGGTATGAAGATAACAATGTAACCTTCTCTGAGCATTTGTATATGGAGAAGTCTTCGTAGAATCATTTTTACAGGGGGTTTCTCACTACAGTGATTAGTATCGAACATGTAGAGACAGGTAAATGAAGACTTTTACTAAATACATTCCTCTTTTGATATTACAATGGTCAGGAGATAAGAGAGATTGTATCCGCTCTGAATGCACTCAGGTTTCTCTGATTATCGTCCTGCTCTTCCTTCCTGATTAGCCATAGAGTGTGGGGTGAAGTCACCATGGTTGGACTGCAGTTTGAGAAGAGAGTGTGCTATCTCTAATAACTTTTGATTGTTTACTTTAAGCCCTGTAGCTTGCTGCACTGTAGATGACATCTCCTGCAGTCATGTCTGCAATTAGAAGAGCTGGAAATATGGAGCTGATATGCTCATCACTGCTATAGAACCACCCATAGCCTGACCAGGAAAAGTTAGGAAGTATAAATCTGAAGCTGTCTGTGCCTCTTTAAAACAACATGGTTTGAGTGCACACAATTGTTTCTAGGTTACTGTCCATATCTCCCTTCCTGATTAGACAGAGAGCATGGGGTGAAGTCAGCATGGACAGAAGGAGCAGAGTCTTTAACTCTAACAAGATTAGCTTATTTACCTCTGTTTTCACTCCTGGGAGCTTTAGAGCTTTGCTTGTACAGGTTAAATCTCCTAAACTTATATCATCACACTCACCTTGTTATACAGGAGCTAAATATGCTAATCACTGCTATAGAACCACCTATAGCCTGACCAGGATGTGTGAGCTTGAAGCTGCCTGTGGCTCTGTGAAACAGCAGGGTGAGAAAACCCCAAAGACTGAGGACTGTAGAGTCAATACAAGGGTCCACCCCAATAACGATGGATACCATGTTAAGAACGGACGGCGTTATACGATTCATGCCCTATGGAGCCGCTGCCCAGTAACAGAGGGCTCGGATCCCGATCCCCGGCAAATGTCTTGATTGATGCTCGATGTCCTCAGACCCTCCCCACCAACTCCTGAGCTGACACCTACTATCTCCAAAGACAAATGGTCCCGGCTCTGTCCGGCCGGTGATGTATGCGCCGGGTCATGTGATTTATAGGGGTTTGAAAAAGTCTAAATTACTAATTATACATTTTAGACATCGGGTCACTCTAGAACAATCACACCCAGGAGCTGAACCGTGTTTGTGCTGCGAGTGTAAGTCACAGAAGTGCTCCAAGGTAAAGGCTCATTCATCTTGATCATAAAAGTTCTGCAGGAAGATGGTAACGTTCTGTCTGGAAGAAGGAGAGCGGAGAAAACCGAAACACCACGAGCAGAGGCTGAAAGGACACGCTCCATCCATGAATATGGAAATGCTCATACATAGAGAACAGTGTTATACTAGCTATAGTGTTGCATATTGAAGGCAGTATTATAGTAGTTATATTCTTGTATATAGGAGGCAGTATTATAGTAGTTATAATCTTGTACATAGAGGGCAGTATTATAGTAGTTATATTCTTGTACATAGGGCAATATTATGGTAGTTATAGTCTTATACATAGGGGCAGTATTATAGTAGTTATATTCTTATACATAGGAGCATTATTATAGTAGTTATATTCTTGTACATAGGGCAGTATTATAGTAGTTATATTCTTGTACATAGAGGGCAGTATTATAGTAGTTATATTCTTGTACATAGGGGCAGTATTATAGTAGATATATTCTTGTACATAGGAGCATTATTATAGTAGTTATATTCTTGTACATAGGGGCAGTATTATAGTAGTTATATTCTTGTACATAGGGGGCAGTTTTATAGCAGTTATATTCTTGTACATAGGAGCAGTATTATAGTAGTTATATTCGTTTGTACAATAGGGAGCAGTATTATAGTAGTTATATTCTTGTACATAGGGGCAGTATTATAGTAGTTATATTCTTGTACATAGGAGCAGTATTATAGTAGTTATATTCTTGTACATAGGAGCATTATTATAGTAGTTATATTCTTGTACATAGGGGCAGTATTATAGTAGTTATATTCTTGTACATAGGAGCATTATTATAGTAGTTATATTCTTGTACATAGGAGCAGTATTATAGTAGTTATATTCTTGTACATAGGGCAGTATTATAGTAGTTATATTCTTGTACATAGGGCAGTATTATAGTAGTTATATTCTTGTACATAGGGAACAGTATTATAGTAGTTATATTCTTGTACATAGGAGCAGTATTATAGTAGTTATATTCTTATACATAGGAGCAGTATTATAGTAGTTATATTCTTGTACATAGAGGGCAGTATTATAGTAGTTATATTCTTGTACATAGGAGCAGTATTATAGTAGTTATATTCTTGTACATAGGGGCAGTATTATAGTAGTTATATTCTTGTACATAGGAGCAGTATTATAGTAGTTATATTCTTGTACATAGGAGCAGTATTATAGTAGTTATAGTCTTGTACATAGGAGCAGTATTATAGTAGATATATTCTTGTACATAGGAGCAGTATTATAGTAGTTATATTCTTGTACATAGGAGCAGTATTATAGTAGTTATATTCTTGTACATAGGGGCAGTATAATATTTAGTAGTTTATAATTCTTGTACATAGAGCAGTATTATAGTAGTTATATTCTTGTACATAGGAGCGGTATTATAGTAGTTATATTCTTGTACATAGGTGCAGTATGTAGAATTATAAAGTTTTAGTTATATTCTTGTACATAGGGGCAGTATTATAGTAGTTATATTCTTGTAGATAGGAGCAGTATTATAGTAGTTATATTATTGTACATAGGAGGCAGTATTATAGTAGTAATATTCTTGTACATAGGGGCAGTATTATAGTAGTTATATTCTTGTACATAGGAGGCAGTATTATAGTAGTTATATTCTTGTACATAGGAGCAGTATTATAGTAGTTATATTCTTGTTCATAAGGGCAGTATTATAGTAGTTATATTCCTGTCCATAGTAGGCAGTATTATAATATTTATATTCTCGTACATAGGAGCAGTAGTATAGTAGTTACAGTATCTCAAAAAAGTAAGTACTCCCTCACATTGGTGTAAATATTGTATTATATCTTTTCATGGGACAACACTGAAGATCTGACACTGATACAATGTAAAGTAGTCGGTGTACAGCTTGTATAACAGTGTACATTTGGAGCACCCTCAAAATAACTCAACACACAGAAATAAATGTCCAAACCACTTGCAACAAAATTGAGTACACCGCTAAGTGAAAGTGAACAAATTGTGCCCAATTTGCCATTTTCCTCAATGAACTCTCTAAGGATCTAAAAAAAAATAATTGTTGTTCTACATAAAGATGGCCTAGGTTATAAAAAGATTGTCACCACCCTTACACTGAGCTGCAGCGCGGTGGCCAAGACCATACAGCGGTTTAACAAAACAAGTTCCATTCAGAACAGGCCTCACCATGGTCAACCAAAGACGTTAAGTGCACGTGATCAGCATCATATCCAGAGGTGAGTGCTGCCAGCATTGTTGCAGGCGTTACAGGGTTGGGGGTTCGGCCTGTCAGTACTCAGACCATATACTGCACACTGCATCAAATTGGTCTGCATGGCTGTCGTCCCAGAAGGAAGCATCAAACACAATAAAGCCTGCAACAGTTTGCTGAAGACAAACAGACTAAGGACATGGATTACTGAAAAGTGTCCTGTGCTCTGATGAGACCAAGAGAAACTTATTTGTTTCAGATGGTGTCAAGCGTGTGTGGCTGCAACCAGGTGAGAAGTCCTACGACAAGTGCGTCTGACAACAGTTAAGCAGGGTGGTGGTAGGGTCATGGTTTGGGGCTGAATGATTGCTGCTGGCTGTGGGGACATACATCTCACAGAGGGAAACATAAATGGCAACATGTCCTGTGACATACTGAAACAGAGCATGATCACCTTCCTTCTGGGCTGCAGGGCAGTATCCAACATGATAACGACCCCAAACACCTCCAAGACCCCCACTGCCTTGCTAAAGAGAATGAGGGTGAAGGTGCTGGACTGGCCAAGCGTCTCCAGACCTAAACCCTATGGAGCATCTGTGGGGCCTCCTCAAACAGAAGGTGGAGGAGCACAAGGTCTGTAACATCCACCAGCTCCGTGATGTCGTCATGGAGGAGGGATGAGGATTTCAGTGGCTGCAACCTGTGAAGCTCTAGTGACCTCCAGGCCCAAGAGAGTTAAGGCAGTGCTGGAAAATAATGGCGGCCACACAAAATACTGACTCTTTGGGCACAACTTGTCCATTTTCACTCAGGGGTGTCCTCACTTTTGTTGTCACTTAGTGGTGTCCTCACTTTTGTTGTCACTCAGGGATGTCCTCACTTTTGTCGTCAGTTAGGGGGTGTCCTCACTTTTGTTGTCACTTAAGGGTGCCCTCACTTTTGTCGTCACTTAGGGGTGTCCTCACTTTTGTTGTCACTTAGTGGTGTCCTCACTTTTGTTGTCACTTAGGGGTGTCCTCACTTTTGTTGTCACTTAGGGGTGTCCTCACTTTTGTTGTCACTTAGGGGTGTCCTCACTTTTGTTGCCAGTGGTTTAGACATTGATGGCTGTGTTGAGTTATTTTGAGGGCACCACATTTCCCCTGTGATACAAGCCGGGCACCGACTACTTTACATTGTATCAAAGGGTCAGATCCTCAGTGTTGTCCCATGAAGAAGATATAATGGAAGATTTACAGAAATGTGAGGGGTGTACTTACTTTTGTTAGATACTGTATATTCTAGTACACAAGGGCCAGTATTATCCATAGAACAGCTTTAAAATCAGTTTATACTACAATGAACGTCCATGAAGCTCTTCGCAGTCTATGATGTATTTATGTGTTACAGGCATGTGATAACCCCCCGCCCTCCATGATGGGATCTCATGCTCTGCTCATACACTCACCCTGGAATCAGCAGAATCACGCTTCTTATATAGAGGCTTGGACTTAGTTCTTATAAATACTTAGAAAGTGACGGACAAATAAGCTTGCTCTGTATGGGTCAAGGTTTGAGGGTGAACCATGTAGCAGCTATAGGTCCTCCTCTGAGAAGCTGAGGGGTACATTGTGTTTCCTGCAAGACGAGGCGCTCATTCCGTGCGTCAGAGTCGTCGCTGATGGGGTTCACATTCTTATTGTAACCCCTGATAATGAGCTGGAAGAGGAGACATATGGGAATGTTAGAGAATACGTTCATAGCAGATGCCAGGAAAAAGCTTGGGTTTTTTTTTCCTATTTTTTCCTCCATATTCCACAGTCAGTGCAGCTCCGCTGCCGCTCCCGGAGCCTCCTGTTGAGGGAATCTGTGACTGGAGTATCTATGAGTTCCAGCTCGGCCTACACAGCAGCTTCTTATGTATTCTGCGCTTCTTCTCTCTTCTCTCCAAGGCATTCAAGCTTCTAGGAATCACCAGCAGCATGCCCGGAGAAGGAACACAGGAGCGGAGCCCTGGCCTCTGCTCTCCTTAAAGGTACAGTCACCTTCTGCAGGATGGTAGCGATAAGTATACATGGAGGGGACCAAGTATACATGGAGGGGACCAAGCCACTGCAAGACCATTATATGAAAGGAATAGCAAGTTGGTGGCTTCTTATTATCTAGTATTACCAGATGGATTTTCTGATATACTGTATGGCGGTATTATATATATATCCCTCATTTTTTTAAATTATGCAACTTTTCCAAAGGAATAAAACGTTGGTGGTTTCTTACTATATTTTAGTACCAAGTGGGTTATCTAATAGATGGTTTTGAATATGGCTTTTCCTCTAAGTCCACTTCCGTGCGGCCAGAGAAATAGAGGGTTAAAGCTGCACCCTGAGCCCAGTGACAGCACAGCCTATGTCAGGGTGACATGATGGATGGTACCTCTGACAGCTGCATACGAAGATGATGACATTTATGACCCAAAGGTCCAAATCAGTGGAGAGATCCAGAACACGAAATTTACCTAGCTTATATAACCTACTACTATTCACACTTTCTGTGTTGTCATGGTTTTTCCCGCCATTAGCTCTTGAGGGGCAAGGACTGGTCACAATTCTGAAAGGTAGCATGACTATACAGCTTTTTTCAGACATGAACACAAGCTGTTAGCTGAATACAGGGGCCAAGTTGAAGTCAACAAACATAATAGAAAACACTTATGCATTTAAAGCAGAAAATAGTGCAATTATCAGTAAATATACTGATTATCACTGGCCTCCGTCTTCCAAATTGATTTCTACTGAAATTATGGGTGGAAACTGCTTCATCATGTGACATTTCACGTTCCACGTGGGAAATATCTGCACCGTATAAGCTCAGGCACAGATTTCCAAAAAGATATAATAGGGCGAGATCCCATGCGGAAATCATGCAGAATCCACTTGGATCAATTTGGGAAAACCAGGCTCTTCTGCCCAGATGTCCCCAGCAATAACCACTGGAAGTTGTTGAGCACTTCCCTCATGTCACCTATCCAAAACGGAAGTTCAGCACCGCATCAGTTTTGCCAGCTCATCTTTCAGGAATCTGATTGCCAGGTCTTTGAGAACCATGACCTTAAGAAGGAAAGCAAACTAAAGGCCATTTGTGTCACCACACTTCTGAACACCTAAGACCTGGACTGAAAACTCTTGAGGGACTGCATCAATGTCGTTACATTCAGCAGATCAGCAAAGTTTTGTCATGTTATGTCTGTCTTTTTCTATGTGTGTTTGTTTGGAGTGGTTAGATCACAATTCTTCACATTCTTAGCATATTAGCTGACCGTGCTGCGCAGCCTTAGCTCATTGAGTGAATTGGCTAAATGCTAGTTCCGCTAGCATCCCTTTTTCGATATATTTATGTGTCCTGTCTAGTTCTTTTTCGTCAAGTTTGAGTATGGTGCTTGTTCTGAGAGATTTTTCTGTCTTCAGAGTTTGTTCAGTAATCTTTAAACTGTTTGCATTCAGTTCCAGTTGCTTCTTGTTCAGCCTTGCATTGCACTATGAGAGTTTGTCCAGTATCTGCTGCTTGGAATTACTTCTCTTTGCTATTTGTCCACCCTAGCCTTGCTTTGTGACAGCTTGTCTAGTATCTGCTAAGTGTTTGCATCCACTTCCAAAGTTCTAGATTGCTTCTTGTCCACCCTAGCATTGATATTTCTGAGTTTGTTGCAGTCCTAGGGAAGCTCACTTTTTGTGCTGCACTCTGGCTGCATTGTAGAGCTGCCTACTGTGTCAGGGTAAGTTGTAGCTTAGGGATAGATTTAGGGTTAGATTCAGGGACAGAATAGGGTCAGAATCAGATTTCAGAGACAGGTTTAAGGGAAGATTCAGGGACAGTTATATTTTAGAGTCAGCTTTCCTTTATTATTATCTTTCTTCCACATCAAACTCAATTATGGTGTCACCACCTGCCCTGTTCCTGTCATCATCTTCCTTGCTGTCTGTCCACTTAATCATCTAATGGGGAGTCCATGCTTTGTATAACTATTTCAAGCAACTGCTGGTTGACCATCCTATTCAGTTCTGTTTGCAGTCTTAGGTCTACCACCGTCAAAGGTTCTGCATATCAACTAGGAGGATCATCAAACCAATTTCAGTGTCTTCACCATGACAAAGAGGAGCAGTATTGAAGCCATGATCTTGTAAAACCAACTCTGCAGGACAGGCCACTGCATCAGAAGGGCTGAGGCCTACTGTATCTTTCTAGACTAGTTCTTTGCTCCCTACTGAGCTGGTAGTCGAAAGAAGAAATTCGAAAACAGCATCAAGATCTTGATTAAAAACGGACAAATCAACATAATTTACTAGGAAACCCTGACCACAGACTATCCCCGATGGAGCCACAAGGTTCATAAAGGAGGCACTAAAGGGGTTGTCTCACCACACTGTTTCAGAGCAAAAAGCAGCTTTCACTCATGCATCCTGTATCTTCCTGGTCAAGCTGTGTGGGGTTCTATGGCAGTGATTAGCATATCAGCTCAAAAGTCTGCTAATTACTCTGACATGAGAGCAGGAGATGTTTATCTAAAGTCCAGAGACGCTTCAGTTCTAAAGTAAACAAAAGTAACAAAGTCTCCTTTGTTTGTTAGATCAGATAACAGTCAAGCTCTGAAGCAGTTCTGTGTGCCAACCTGTGTGATAACGCCATACCTGCTATCAGATAAGACCAACTGCCGGGGAGAGCAGAGCAGGTCGGTAACCTAGAGAAACCTGGGTGCACTCAGAGCTGACAAAATCACTTTTATCTCCTCAACAAAAAATAAATAGAGTAATATTTTTGGAAAATGACTTCATTTACTGTTACCTACATGTTGAAAGCTAATCTTTGTAGTGAGACAACCCCTTGAAGTTTTGAGACTGATGACTGCTCTGCACTGATGATGAAACAGCGCTGTATACAGATGAGTGATACTGGCTTACCTAATATTCCTTTTGTTTTCTCAAGACTGAGTGGGTCAAAAGCAAATTGAAGATTTGTTACATCCATTAGAGGGCGCTTGAGCTTCTCAGCTCCTTTCCCATAATACCTTGTGATATGCAGATGCTTAGTAGAGGGCAAAAAGTCAATTCAAAACTCTACAAACCATATGGAGCTCTCCCTATGGAGAAATGTTCCCCTTTCTAAGACACTCAATGACACCCACCCAGCAAGCCAGTATCACACTGAGCGGCACTGAGGAGGAGCAAAAAACGGGAAACAGTGCTTTCTGAAGATAAGTGATACTGGCTTGGCTAATATCCCTTTTGTTTTCTCAAGACTCAGTGAGTCAAAAGCAAATTGAAGATAAGTTACATCCAATAGAGGGCACTTGAGCTGCTCAGCTCTTTTCCCATAATGCCTTGTAATGTGCAGATGCTTAGTAGAGGGCAAAAACGCTATTCAAAATTCTACACACTATATGGAGCTCTCCCTAAGGAGAAATGTTCCCCTTTCTGAGCCACTCATTGCCTCCCACCCAGCCAGCCAGTATCACTCTGCTCTGCACTGATGAGGGGCAACCCCCTCCCCCCCGAAACAGCGCTGTATGCAGATAAGTGATACTGGCTTGGCTAATATCTCTTTTGTTTTCTTAAGACTCAGTGGGTCAAAAGCAAACTGAAGATTTGTTACATCCAATAGAGGGCGCTTGAGCTTCTCGGCTCCTTTCCCATAATGCCTTGTGATATACAGATGCTTAGTAGAGGGCAAAAAAGCAATTCAAAACTCTACACACCTTACGGTGCTCTCCCTAAGGAGAGATGTTCCCCTTTCTGACTCCGGCAATCAGACAGTCGAAAGATGACAATGAATGAAGAATGATTAGAACCCAAATTTACAAAAGGAACTCCCAAAGGATAACTCTGTCCAAAGATCTGTTGCTGAAGGATTGGACTCCTCCGCCATCTTAAAAGGCGTCATTCTGGTTTCGAGAGGTGGCGGGAAAAAAAAAGTTCTGAAAATATCCAAATAATATCAATAATTACTAAAATCTAAAATAAAAAAAACTACAGAAAATCTGTAAGTATTACATGCAGGCATATGTGTGTATGCTTATATTTTTTTCTTCTGGCCATATGTTCTATCAGGGCTAAAGGAAGCATCACTCTAAGAAAGCTTTGTAGGAATAAAATAAAAGGATTGTAAAGCGCTGCAAAAAGTGTTCCGCATTCAATCATCCAGGCTTAAAAGCCCATTTGCCAATTTGCATAAAATAAATCTTTCCTACGCTTGTTTTTGTTGTTGCCATAGAAACTGGACATTTTTTTATTTTTTTACTATTTATTTCTGATAATTTTTTTGGGGGGGGGGGGGAAAAACAAAAAGAAAAAATTGAATTGGGAATTAAACCATTTCAATTTGAGAACTATCACAGAGCATGTTTGAGGGAAAAGAACACAAGTCTGAGTTTATGTTTTTTTTTGCCTTAAAGGAACCCTCCTGGCAGAACTGATACATGACATGAACTGTGCGTCCGGAGCCGCAGGAAAGGGGTTTCTATGGTGGAGCAGCTGCACAGACGCCTAAGATCAGCATGCACAATGCCAGGTGTCTGCCGGAGTGGTATAGAGCACATCATCACAGGGCTGTAGAGCAACTGTACATATAAGCATGCACAATGCCAGGTGTCTGCTGGATTGATGTAAAGCACGTTGTCCATGGACTCTTGAAGAGCTGAACATAAGTTCAAGATCAGCATGCACAATTAGGGCATGTCCCCACTGCACGGGGTTTTCGGCCGGTTTTTCAGCCGGTTTGCGGTTTTTCAGACCGCCTGAAAAACCGGCCGAAAATGAGCAAAATTGTGCTCTATGGAAAGCCCGTGCAGCAGTCGCCACAGCACGGGTTTTCCGCCCGGCGGTTTTGTCGCTGGCGGTCCGGCGACAAAACATTGAACATGCACCATCTTCCGTCCGGTTTCCGGACGGAACATGTGCCTCTCCAGGGGGGGGGGGAGGGCACTTCTCCGCTCATCGCGGAGAAAAAACGTCTCCCCCACGGCCATGGGGACGGCCGCAAAACCGGACAAATACCGGCCGGCAAACCGGCCGTTATTTGTCCACTGCCGTGTAAACGGCCCCTTACAGGTGTCTGCAGGAGTGGCATAAAGCAAATTATCATTCGATTCTAGAGCAACTGTACATAACTCTAATATAGGCGTGCACAATGCCAGGTGTCTGCTGGAGAGGTGTAAAGCACATACTCCCTCGGCCCTAGAAGAGCTGAACATAACTTCAAGATCTGCATGCACAATGCCAGGTGTCTGCTGGAGTGGTGTAAAGCACATCATCACTGGGCTCTAGAGCAACTGTACATAACTCTAATATAGGCATGAACAATGCCAGGTGTCTGCTGGAGTGGTGTAAAGCACATCATCACTGGGCTCTAGAGCAACTGTACATAACTCTGAGATCAGCATGCACAATGCCAGGTGTCTGCTGGAGAGGTATAGAGCACATCATCACAGGGCTGTAGAGCAACTGTACATAACTCTGAGATCAGCATGCACAATGCCAGGTGTCTGCTGGGGAGGTATAGAGCACATCCTGACTGGGCTCTAGAGCAACTGTACATAACTCTAATATTAGCATGCACAATGCCAGGTGTCTGCCGGAGTGGTGTAAAGTCTGTCGTCATTGGGTCCTGGAGCAGCTGCACTCAAGTCTGAGATAAATATACACAATATCAGGCGTCTGCTCAAGTGGTGTAAAGCACGTCATCCCTGGACCCTGGAGCAGCTCCATACAAGCCTAGGATCAGCATTCACTATGCCATATGCAGAGGTGTAACTTAAAGTTTCAGGGCCCTGGTGCACATAGTGAAATAGGACCCCTCAGTTACCATGTGCCATTTACAATGCTGTGGCAGAAGGGCTTTTGGGGCCCCTTCAGGCTGCAGGGCCCGGTAGCGACTGCTACCTCGGCACCCCCTATAGCTACGCCCCTGGCCATATGTCTTTTACAGTGGTATAAAGCAAGCAAGTAATAAATCACCTCTTACTATATGCTGCTCTTATAGATGACTATGGATTTGGCGGATGCTGGAGAACACCACCTACCAAAATGCATGAAGACTTCTGTAATAGATGGCAGAGTAGGGCAATTTTGTCGCTTTGGTGCATTATTACCACTGAAGGGCAACATTAATGCTACAACATGCAGGAACATTTTATACAGTTTTGGGGAGGTCCTTTCCTGTTCCAGCCTGGTGCACCCAGCGAGCTCTATACAGACCAGGAGTGGTGAGTTTGTTAGAGGAACTTGGGTAGCTGCATAGATCTGTCACCTCAACCCATCCTACACTTTTTAGATGTACTGTAGAAATTAAAGCAAGACAGACCTTGTAATCTAACATGAGCTCCCACGGACACACTCCAAGATCTTGTAGAAAGCCTCCTATAGTCAAGAAGGTTATGACATTGCTACATAGCAGGGATCCCAAACACGTGGCCCAGAGACTGACATCAGCAGGCCATGGAGTGCTCATGGATTAGGTGACAGCCAAAAGCTTGAAGCCATTTTATTGTTGGTTGCTTAGGCCCTGTTCACACGACGGATTTGGCCGCGGTTATGGCCGCTTATTCAGACGCGGTTTCCGCGGCCAAATCGTGCCTAGTTTATTAACATGGTTTTCTATGGGAAACCGCGTTAATATTCACACGCCGCGGGTCTGGCTTTGGGGCCGCGGCCCTGCCGCGCGTGTGGAGAACTCTCCTGTCAGTTCTTGACAGGGAGTGCTCTGCGCCCTCGCCGCAAGCCGCGCCCCAAACCACGCCCCACTCGCGCCAAGACCACACCCAGCGCCCGCGCCGCAAACCCGCGTCGGGAGACGCGAGTTTGCAGCGAGGTTCGATGAGGCTGTGGCCGCGGCGAAATCCGCTGCCAAAACCGCCGTGTGAACGGGGCCTTATACTCATGTCTTCTCTTACCAGCACACCAAGTGGTGAGGCTTGGTATTGCTATAATAAAGAAAAAAAAATCCTCCCAAAAAAGCAAAATAACAAAATGTATTAAAAAAATGTAAATAATAACTAATAATAAATACATCTAATCTAATATATAGTATAAATCTAATGTAATATATAATAAAATATATAATAAATTATAAATAACATAAATATAATAGGCATAATATAAATCTAACATAATATATAAATTATAACTTATAATAGATAAATCTGATATAATGTAACGTATAATATAAATCTAATATAAACTATAATATAAATCTAATATAATGTAGAATTCAATTTTATATATATATATATATATAATAAATTATAACTCATAATAGATAAATCTAATCTAAGGTATAATATAAACTTAATATTTAATGTACAGTTAATATAGTGTGTAATATAAATTTAACATAAAATAAAATGTATGATGCATTTTAGAATAGGAGAAATTAGGGTATGAGGCAGCCAGTGCATCAGCCATTCATTCCATCCTGGAGTTGATGCATATTCGGCATCACAACAACCCTCGGGGCAATAATTTTGTATTGTGTCAAATTTTAAAGGAATGCAGCCTGTCAGTTTTAAATATGCAAGTAATTTATACAGCGGAGTTTGAGATTCCTGCAATATAGAAACCAATGGACTTCTGTATTTTTTACTAGAACTAGGTGGAGCTTCAAAATACAAAAGTGCGAATAGCATATATATTAGTCCCCTTGATGAAGCGCAAGCAAAACGGCGTTTGGTCTCATCGGTCCCACCAGGCTCTACTGCTTAGGGCTAAGTATTCACAATGTGTCTAATATTAATGCGATTTGTACTTTTGTGTTTTCATATTTAAATATTTATTACGCATAAATCTTACCTATGCATATATATATATATATATATATATATATATATATATATATATATATTATATTATATAATATATATATATATAATATAATATATAATATAATTATATATATATATATAGATAGATAGATAGATAGATAGATAGATAGATAGATTTGAGATAGATAGATATATATAGATATATATATATAATAGATAGATAGATATAGATATGAGATACATAGATAGATATGAGATAGATAGATATGAGATAGATAGATAGATAGATAGATATGGGATAGATAGTTAGATAGATATGGGATGGATAGATATATATATACTGTAGCTAGTACAGAACAAATGGATGTAGCCTGTAGCTGTGGTGTCTTAGAGCCTGGTGGCAGCGTTGAGACCCCAACGCCAATATACATATATCAGTAATATCATATTTGCATCTATTATTGCCAATTTTGGGAGTTTGGGTGCGGTTTGTCCCCTCTTGTCTTTTATATTGAGATGTTTTTGTCTTAATAAAATTATCCTTTATTTTTTGAGAGTGTTGTTTTGTTTTACCTGTATTCAGAAGTTGTGCATGAAAGCAGCAGCTATGTAGGTTTCTTATGGTCATATCTCCCCTTAGCAGCACACCAAGTGGTCAGACATGGTATTGCAATTACAACAATTAAAATATCCAAACTCGCTACACTAGGGGTGCGCTTCTGCGATTTTTGGTTTGTGTTTTCTCCACAGCACATATAAGAATTGAATTACAAAAATAATAAAATATACAAAAACACATATTAGTAAAAATTGCAACATAATAAATATGATATAAGATACAGAAATAATCTACTGTATGATAAAAATATATAATAAATGCTAATTAATAATAGATAAAGCAAATCTAATCCAATCTAACATATAACATAAATCTAATCTACTATAAAATATGTCATAAAATAAGAGCCAGGAGGGTAAGAGGCAGCCGGCACATAAGCCGTTCCTTCCATGTTGGAGTTGATGCATTTTTGGATTTTTACAAGCTACTAATTAACAGGTGTTACACTGTCACAGCTGATTGTGACCACAATTACTGCAGAGGATTTAGAAAGAGATTAGGAAATTAGAAAACTCTCATTGGGGGAGTTATCGGTTAACACAACAATCAGCTTCTCCGGCTCAGGGTGCGGCAACTTTACCCTTCATTGGCGCCGGATTAATTTGAGCTGCTTTTAAGGGGTTGAGGGTGGGGGGGGGGGGACCTGAACCTCTCGCCCCCATGAGGATTTTGCACTCCTGGAATATTTTATGCACCAAGCAGCGTATTGACAGGGCTCTATTAATTAACTTTCTGCCGATACAAATTTTATTCAAAGCTGAAAAATCCAATTAATATTGATCCGCTCTTTATTTCTACAACGAACTGAAATCACGTAATCCATATTGATCGAGGCTACGCCTAAGCGGGCTATGATAGCAGGTCTTTTAGAGGGTCTGACTTCATCAGTCCTGGCGTGGAGGGCTCCATGGTCTGTATTTGCTAGAGCATTGGTTTTTTTATTTGCTCTAAGTCGAATACAGAAGGAACAGAAGTCTTAATACATAAAGATGTAGCAGAGCTAAATTTGTTGCCTAGCATTGTTCTATGATGTGATATCTCAAGGCAATGTACTTAATACATGGTTTGCAACAAAGAAGCAAAGGTTTCCCTATAGAAAGATGTAGCAGAGCTGAATGTGTTGCCTAACATTGTTTTTTAAGATGTGATATCTCAAGGCAATGCAATTAATACATGGTTTGGAACAAAAGAAACAAAGCTCTTCCTATATACATATGTAGCAGAGCTGAATATGTTCCGGTCTCGAAATTTTGCACATCATGGTCTGGATCTGCTGTAGTTGATCTATTGCTTAGGTTTTCATTTGCCACCTACTGAATACAGACGGAGCAGAAATGTAATCTTATAAACATGTTGCAGCCCTGAATGTGTTATGTAACATTGTTCTGGAAGATGATATTCCAAAGTAATGCAGTTAGTGCACAGTTTGCAACAACTGGAACATAGGTCTCTCTCTATAAAGATGTAGCTGAGCTGAGTGCGTTCAAGTCTTGACATTTAGGATGAATCCACATGGCGTATATGTCCCGGCCCCCATGCACCCTCCCTTTCTGGAAGTACGTGCAGAAGAATACACTGTAAAATCATAGCACTTGTTGAGAACTACGACATTACCATATATGCGGGGCGTACTTCAGGCACATTGCAGCACAGTTACACGCTGAAGTACACCCAACAAGTACGCCACGTGAACATACCCTTAGTATCTTGGTCTGGATTTACTTTGGCTTGTCTAGTGATTGGTTTATAATTTGCCTCTTACTAAACAAACATATCTTTAACTACAGGGAGCATATATGTATCTACAGGGGGCATATATCTACCTACAGGGGGCATATATCTACCTACAGGGGGCATATATCTACCTACAGGGGGCATATATCCACCTACAGGGGGCATATATCCACCTACAGGGGGCATATATCCACCTACAGGGGGCATATATCTACCTACAGAGGACATATACATACATACAGGGGGCATATATCTACCTACAGGGGGCATATATCTACCTACAGGGGGCATATATCTACCTACTGGGGGCATATCTCTACCTACTTTGGGCATTTCCCTAACTCCAGTGGGCATATCCCTACCTCCAGAGGGCATATCTCTACCTCCAGAGGGCATATCCCTACCTACAGAGGACATATATCCACTTACAGGGCGCATATATCTACCTATAGGGGGCTTATATACCTAACTACAGGGGTCATATCCCTACCTACAGTGTGCATATATCTATCTACAAGGGCCTATATACCTACCTACAAGGGGCATATCTCTAACTACAGGGGGTATATGTCTACCTACATGGGCCATATACCTATCTACATGTGCCATATACCTATCTACAGGGAGCATATATCTACCTACAAGGGGCCTATATCTACCTACAGGGGACATATATCGATCTACAAGGGGCCTATATCTACCTATATGAGGCAAATCCCTACAAGGGCATATACCACCTACAAGGGCCATATCTCTACCTACAGGGGGCATATATACCTACCTACAGGGGACATACATGTACTTTAAATATATAAATATGTAGCAGAGCTGAATGGGTTCACGCCCTGGTGTTTATAGCATCATGGTCTGGATCTGCTATAGTTGGTTTAGGGATTGGGTTTTAATTTGACTCTTACTGAATACAGTAGGACTAAAACTTTAACTACGTAAAGATGTAGCAGAGCTGAAAGTGTTATCTAACGTTGCTTGTACTGTTATAACTCAAGGCAATGCATGTTAGACAAAATTTGCTAATTTGTTTAGAGGTTTTTTTTTTTCATTTCTGTTCAGCTCCATGGAAAACAATAGGTTAACCCATCAATATACCCACAAGATCTGTGACATACAACAAACTCAGCTCTGCTACAGCTGCATGTATTATAGTTCACCTAGTTACAGACCAGGATAGATATAGCACTCATACACAGACCCATATAACAACCTGTAATCAGTGCTTGTAGCCAGCTCAGTACTGCTCCCCGCCTCCCATACATGCCTCATCACAGGGGTATTCAACACTAGGATAATTAATGTGATCCCTCGAAGACAGACCGGTCCCCGGCCCACAGAATGCATGGTGGCTCCATAATGTGGAATGGCCAGGTACAGGCCTAAAACTTTCCACAGCTGAGAGTTTGTTGCAATTGTATTTTATAATCTGAGGCACCATCTGGAAGCCATTTTTGAAAGACCAAATATCAGACCGATCAGGGAGCAGAAATCCAAGTGCTCTTTAGAACCCGGATATTTTATCAGAACTCGCGCTGTTTATATAGATTTTAGTTACAGATTCTATGTTGATGCCAAAAAAATACATTTTGATGACAGAAGGAAATAACGGCAGCAGCTTCGGTGCATTCAGTATCGACCAGCTGCCACTCCAGGCATGAAATCCTCAAATAGGCAGAGAATGCAGCCACTTTCCTCCCTTCCATCCCCACTGCCATGTGCTCAGCTTGTAGCAGCATACAGTACTCAGCATAGAGCCCCAGAGCTCTTTGCTGCCCCTGGTGTGTAGAACATGGAACTTCACCTCAAATAATTTGTTTCATTTGTTGAAATTTTATCTTTTGCTTTTTTTAGAATTTACTTTGCTTTATTTATATTATTGTTCATTCATTGTTTTTATTATTATTATTATTATTATTATTATATTATTATTATTATTATTATTGATTATTATGATTATTATTATTATAATCATTATTATTATTATTATTAATTATTATTATTATTATTATTATTATTATTGTTGGATTTGGAATGGATATTATATATGCTCCGTATCCAGCCAAAGTATTAAAGTCTGCTGACTATATCACGAAAGACAAGACAGACTGAAGTAGATGACATCTGAGTGACCACAGATACATGCAACCTCCCCCCCCCCCATGTCATAATCCTGTTTGATGAATAAACAATAGACACTGCCATTATCTCCTGGCAGGAAGTAGGACATCCAGATAGCTAACCCCCCCACTCTTCAAGGACATGTGAATGATGATTCAACCAGGTCTGTGGTCCCCCCCACAGGCAATGTCACCTGTCCAGAGAATCTGTTGACCTTTGGGACAAGAGGGACACATACTGGAAGAACTGGACTCTGCAAGAATTTCTGTAGACTTTATAAGAACTGAAATCATTGGTTAAGTGAGCTTTTGGAGGTGTTCCAGGCAGAGCCATCTTAACAGCATTATGGGCCCCCGGGCATAGCACTGCAATAGACACTGC
This sequence comes from Phyllomedusa bahiana, assembly GCA_025379985.1. Lineage (NCBI taxonomy): Eukaryota > Metazoa > Chordata > Amphibia > Anura > Hylidae > Phyllomedusa > Phyllomedusa bahiana. Next base: position 63,692 of record JAODAL010011460.1, read on the forward strand.
CCAAATACATGATATCACACTAGGCCATGCCTGTAGCCACCCCAAGCACACCCATATTATTATGCCACTTATGTCTAGACATTGGCAGACTACAGTCTACAAGACTATTTGGCAGGGCAGGGAGCCTTTGGCTCCCTTCTCCACCATGGGTTTTAACTGCACATCCTAAAAACACACAAACTGTTAAATAAGCAAAGCCAACAATGGTATCCAGGGTATGTTTCATGTATTCCTGGGACATACATAGACCACCTGGGGCCCCAATACTTCTGGGCCCCCGGGCAACTGCCTAGTGTGCCCAATGGAAAAGATGGCCCTGGTTCCAGGGTGGGGCTATGGATGGGCCATGTGTGTGGGTGTGTCTGATATAAAAGATGGCGCACAAGTCAGTTAGGTTTTTTTCCCAGCATCCTTCCTGCCTCCTCTTTCCTATCCCCTGTCCCCCTTAAATAGTTTCCATATATATAATTATATATATATATATATATATATATATATTATTTTATATATATAATATATATATATATATATATTTATATTATCCTTTGTGATAAACCCTTTAAAGATCCAGTTATTCTTGAATATTTAATAAGTCACCCCAAATCCAAGTAGATTCTACAGTTGTTGTTGCTGTTGTTGTTGTTCTTCTTCTTCTTCTTCTTATTAGTATTATTATTATTAATAATTATTATTATTGTTTATTATTAATAATATTATTATTGTAATTGTTGTTGTTATTATTATTGTTATTATTGTTTATTATTATTATTATTATTGTTGTTGTTGTTGTTGTTGTTATTGTTGTTGTGATTTTTGTTGTTGTTGTTAAATAACATTTTTCCTCCATCACAATCTACTTTCCTTTGTTTTTCTTTTTTTTTCCTTATTTTATGTTTTCTACTACTTTAAAGGTTTTTTTTTTATACCAGGAAGCTGAGACTGTTAGCGACATGAATAACACAATATTAGCATAACCCGATGTTACAGTTAAGCTTCCAAAATTATACAAAGAATTTGCCGAGCCTTTGGTGTTTTCATTCCTCTGGCCATGAACGTCTCCTCTATCCTTGTCTTCTCCCGCTTCCTTGCTGCTGTTAATGATATTTTTGCTCTTGAATCACGGGTAAGAGGAGCAGATCAGGCGCAGCGGGTCAGCGCGGTTCACATGGAACGAACAGGAGATTTCCACCAAGCAATGAACCGCTAGATATGGAGGGGGGGAATGAAAGAGAAAAAAAAAAAAAGAAAACTGTTCTGGCAAAATGATAGCACTGCCTCCAGGTCTTCCACGCAGGCCGCCATGATCAATAAATCACAGGTACTTAAAAAGGCATCAAAACACCTTGGGCTGGTAAAACGGAAGCACTAAAAAGAAGGAAAATGCAGAAACATTTGTCAAAATATGTTTAGGAGCAAAAATATATATATAAAAAGAACAAAGCAAAAGCAACATGGCGGTGAAAGACGTAATACAGAACGGAGCTACACAGGCCTATCCCGAAAGCTTTGCAGATTTTATCATTGGCGGGGGGGGGGGGGGGCGACGGTTTTGGACGACCCCTTTTGTTGATAACAGGGTAACATTGATGCCCTTCTGAATTTAATCCAAATCTCAGCAATGCGATTAATCTTTGAGTTAATTTCCAAAATATTGTTAATTTCCAAAAAATTGTTTATAATCTTAACCTTCGTGGTTTGGTGGGGATATGGTTTTTAGGTCTTTTAAGGTTAACTAACGCCGCTGCTCCAATGTCACTTCCGTTTATATGGTGCAAAAGGCTATTTCGAATCTCCACACGCCTATACGGTGCTCTCCCCAAGGAGAGATTTTCCCTTTCTGAGCCACTCATTGCCTCCCACCCAACCAGCCAGTATCACTTTGCTCTGCACTGATGAGGGGCAAAACTCCGAAACGGCTGTATCCAGATGAGTTAAGCTGACTTGGCTAATATCCCTTTTGCTTTGTAAAGACTGGGTCAAAAACAAATTGAGGATTTGTTACATCCAATAGAGGGCACTTGAGCTTCTCAGCTCCTTTCCCATAATGCCTTGCGATGTGGTCAAAAGTGACACCAAAATGGAAGTAATGCTGGAGAGATGGCATTGTTGGATCCAGAAGTGCTGCAGAGAGGTAAGTAAATCCTAAAAAGCCTAACCCTAATTCTAATTTAGAATTAGAGTCCTCCATACCCAAGAGAGTTAAGGCAGTGCTGGAAAATAATGGTGGCCACACAAAATAGTCACACTTTGGGCACAATTTGTCCATTTTCACTTAGCGGTGTCCTCACTTTTGTTGTCACTTAGGGGTGTCCTCACTTTTGTTGTCACTTAGGGGTGTCCTCACTTTTGTTGCCATTGGTTTAGAAATTGATGTTTGTGTTGAGTTATTTTGAGGACACACCAAAATACCCCAGTTATACAAGCCGGGCACTGACTACTTTACAATTTATAAAAGCGTCAGATCTCCAGTGTTGTGCCAAGAAAAGATATAATACAATATTTACACAAATGTGAAAGGTGTACTTACTTTTGTTGTCACTTAGGAGTGTACTCACATTTGCTGTCCCTTAGGGGTGTACTCATTTTTGTTGTCACTTAGGGGTGTCCTCACTTTTGTTGTCACTTAGGAGTGTACTCACTTTTGCTATCCCTTAGGGGTGTACTCATTTTTGTTGTCACTTAGGGGTGTCCTCACTTTTGTTGTAACTTAGGGGTGTCCTCACTTTTGCTGTCACTTAGGGGTGTCCTCACTTTTGTTGTCACTTAGGGGTGTCCTCACTTTTGCTGTCACTTAGGGGTGTCCTCACTTTTGTTGTCACTTAGGGGTGTCCTCACTTTTTTTGTCACTTAGGGGTGCCTTTACTTTTGTTACAACTTAGGGGTGTGCTTACTTTTGTTACCACTTAGGGGTGTCCTCACTTTTGTTGTCACTTAGGGGTGTCCTCACTTTTGCTGTCACTTAGGGGTGTCCTCACTTTTGTTGTCACTTAGGGGTGTCCTCACTTTTGTTGCCAGCAGTTTAGACATTGATGCCTGTGTTGAGTTATTTGAGGACACCCCATCCCCCTGTTATACAAGCCATGCATTGACTACTTTACATTGTATCAGTGTCAGATTGCCAGTGTTTTTTTTGTTATTTTGGCTCTTCTTCATACTGATGTGAACTGATACTTATCTTAGTGCAGTTTTTTTTTTATGCTGAGCACTGCTCCTCTTGGGGGTGGGGGTGTGTGAGCAATCATTCATTATTCAGCTGCACCTGTATAAGTATATCCCACACAGCATTGTAGCTTACTGCCTCTTACTAGGAATGGTTCAGTGTTTTACTATTGAGCTGTGAGTATGGCCTTGTGTTTTTGTGGGTTTTTTTTTGTTATATCTTCAGTCTTGTCCCATTAATGGGTATATTACAATACTTACAAAGATGTGAGGGGTGCACTGACTTCCGTGTGATACTGTATGTCCTACATAAACTCATTGGTTGCTTTCCTTAATTGACCCTTGTAAGGTACTTTTGATACACCCAACATTTGAGAGCCAAGTTTATAGAGAATCACTAATGGGGCATATTAAGTTGCCGGGATGAAACAATCTTTCCATTTGCCTTATTTGGGTTTATATTTTTTTCATAGAGCCCCCTTTTTGATCCAGAATGGAGAACCCCTGAGAAGCACCTATAATCTGGTTGACCATTTATTTGAATTGACCACATTTTACCGGTAGTGGCCACTACAGGCAGAGCCGTCTTAACAGAATTATGGGCCCATGGGCAGAGCACTGCAGTGGGCCCTACCTACATACATGACATCACAGTTGGCCGTGCCTCGAGCCAACCCCAAGCACACCCATATTACCACGCCACTTATACCAGGACACCGGCAGCTTGCAGCCTACAAAACTATTTGGCAGGGCAGGGAGTCTTTGGCTCCCTTCTCCACCATGGATTTTAACTCCTAAAAACACACAAAGAGTAAAATAAGCAAAGCCAACCAGGGGATCCAGGGTATGTTTTTTGCATTTCTGGGACATATATACACCACTTGGGGCTCCTATACTTGTGGGGCCCCCGGGCAACTGCCTAGTGTGCCCAATGGAAAAGATGGCCCTGACTACAGGGAATATGCATAACCAGTGTTAACTTTATCCGCCACAAATAAATTGATCACAGGGGATTCTGTACTAAAGGAATGGAAACAGCCCCTATAGAGCAAAAAATTAAATATAGTAAGAAATGGAATGAATTAGGGTATTAAGGCTATGTCTCCTCTGCTGCTGTTGACGTCAGTATATAGAGAACGTGTGGGATGGTTGAAGACCGGCCGTCTTTTCTTGCACGCTCGCCTGGGCTCATACCTTCAATTGTCATAAGAGTATTAGGAGAAATTCTTGGCTGTCATTGTCCAATAAATGTGTCAGTCCGGCTCTCCAAGTCTTGACTCATCAAGTCCCAAGGCTGCGATGTTGACAGGAGCTGTGTGCTCGGAGATGAACTGATACAGTCGCTGCACCCGGCTCCCGTGACAATCGCCCTAATTCTGCAGTAGGAAATGAACAGGGGGAAAACACTGTAATCTGATTAAATGCCTTCTGTCTGGGCCAATATTCGGCACAAGCGACAAAGTCATTATAGGGCAGGAGACTGTGCGGAAAGTCAGAGACAGAGGCCAAAATCCATAGGTAAAGCTGAAAATACAAGGTGCCGGATTGAGAAAACCGGATACCTGAAGAAGCGATCATACGCATAGGTCATCTGGTCTCTTCAAGGAGATGTCTACTTCTACAGTCCGTATTTATTTGAAGGATCTCTTGTCGATAAGCTGCTCAGTCTCACCTGATAGAACCCCCAGCGATCAGCTGTTATCTATAAGGACATCTTGCAAAAAGTGTTCAGCTTCCTGGCAGCACCACCACAGGGGAAATGATGTATTACACAGGGCCTATTGGAGTCAATGGGTTGTCTGTGTAAGACAGGAGAGGGCGGGTCTTTAGGAGTGAGAGACACTCTTTATAGTCACTCTCCACTTTCATCAAGGGATTCTAAACAGAGGACCCCACTTTATGTAAAGTTACATCACTAGAGGATAGAGGAGGCTCACTCACTGAGTCCGCTCCATACCCGGCAGGTATAGCTGGGACATGACACTGGTGCCCAGGATCAGAGATAACTCCAATTCCCACTTTCTAACCCCTTAGATGTTGCAGTAAAGGCTTTTTCAGCATCTGATGGATAAGGAACGGGGTTGAGAAACGTCTTGGTACCAAATCGCCCCTTCCCATTACCACCTACGACAAGATCACTTGGGTTCTTCACTATTGACACTTCCAGATAGGTAAGGTATTTCAGTTTACATCCAGTAGGCACCCACAAAAGGAAGAGAACAATTACATGGAAGTGACCTGTACCTTCTATGCTGGGCTGGACATGCACAACATATATCCATTGGAGACTCAGCTGGAATTGTGGTGAACTTTCTTTTGGCTGCAACATTGCTTTGGCTTTCTTTGGGCTCTTCACTGTTGATACTTACAGATTTGGGTTTAACTTTACCCATAAATGGAGGAGGGCAATATTATGGAGGAACAGTGACCTGTACCTCCCATTCTGGAATGGCTGGACATGGATAACATATATCCAACGGACACTCTAGAGTTGATGAGAAACTTGATTACTGGAGACCTCTGTGAAAGCAACCTAGACAACAGGACAGTCTCCAGCTAATCAGTACCACTGGACACTGCTACCAACAAAATATTCACTATGGGTCAATGTAGAACCTTTAAGGGGAAATTCCCATCAAACACAATTGTTGGAATACATATATGGGATATTATGGAATACATATATGGCATATGCCATTAATGTTTGATAGATGTTGAACCCACCACGGGGAACCATACTTATCTCAAGAACAGGCCTCTGAAACTCTCCGCTCAATATCAAAAAGGTAGTTGGAACTGTCCAATTGGTTTCAGTGTGAGTTCCAAACACAGCTGACGGGCATACTTGGCCGTAGTAGGAGCCCCCATTGGATAGTTGCAACCAGCTATTTGAGATTTTTGGGGGTCTATTTTTGAGATAGATATGGGTCCCAATGGTGGGTCCGATATCTATCAAACATTAATTGCTTATTCCATATATGTATCAAATCATATCCTATATATGTATTCCAATAGTTGTGTTTGATGGGAATTCACATTTAAGGTTCCACATTGGCCCATAGGGAATATGTTGTTGGTACCTATCTATATTCCGTCATTGTGTTTGGTAGGAATACACCTCTAAGGTCCGGCATTGACCCAGAGGGAATATGTTGTTGGTACCTATCTATATTCCGTCATTGTGTTTGGTAGGAATACACCTCTAAGGTCCGGCATTGACCCAGAGGGAATATGTTGTTGGTACCTATCTATATTCCGTCATTGTGTTTGGTAGGAATACACCTCTAAGGTTCCACATTGACCCATAGGGAATATGTTGTTGGTACCTATCTATATTCCGTCATTGTGTTTGGTAGGAATACACCTCTAAGGTCCGGCATTGACCAGAGGGAATATGTTGTTGGTACCTATCTATATTCCGTCATTGTGTTTGGTAGGAATACACCTCTAAGGTCCGGCATTGACCCAGAGGGAATATGTTGTTTGGTACCTATCTATATTCCGTCATTGTGTTTGGTAGGAATACACCTCTAAGGTCCGGCATTGACCCAGGGGAATATGTTGTTGGTACCTATCTATATTCCGTCATTGTGTTTGGTAGGAATACACCTCTAAGGTCCGGCATTGACCCAGAGGGAATATGTTGTTGGTACCTATCTATATTCCGTCATTGTGTTTGGTAGGAATACACCTCTAAGGTCCGGCATTGACCCAGAGGGAATATGTTGTTGGTACCTATCTATATTCCTTCATTGTGTTTGGTAGGAATACACCTCTAAGGTCCGGCATTGACCCAGAGGGAATATGTTGTTGGTACCTATCTATAATCCGTCATTGTGTTTGGTAGGAATACACCTCTAAGGTTCCACATTGGCCCATACGGAATATGCTGTTGGTACCTATCTATATTCCGTCATTGTGTTTGGTAGGAATACACCTCTAAGGTCCTGCATTGACCCATAGGGAATATGTTGTTGGTACATATCTATATTCCATCATTGTGTTTGGTAGGAATACACCTCTAAGGTCTGGCATTGACCCATAGGGAATATGTTGTTGGTACCTATCTATATTCCGTCGTTGGGTTTGGTAGGAATACACCTCTAAGGTCCGGCATTGACACACAGGGAATATTTTGTTGGTAGCAGTGTCTATTTGTGCAGGTTAGCTGGAAACTGTCATGGAGTTTAGGTTGCTGTCATAGAGGTTCTTCAGTAATCTTGCTTCCAGACAAAAAGTTCATGAGAACTCTGAAGTCTCTACTAGATAGATGTTAGGCATGTCGAGCCATTCCAGAATCGGAGGTATATTTCACTGTCCTTCCATATTATTATCCTCTTCCCACCTCTGGACCCCTCACCTCTCACAGATTGATGGCATATCCTATCAATATACCATCAATGAGTTTAATGGGACAACCCCAACATTAGACACCTCATACTTTGACTCCATGTGCCACCTTGCTTTATCTTAAACAGTTTTTGTTATACCATTTACCAGACCAATAAACACTCAGGTCATAGCTCCCATAGAGATGAAGGAGAAATGCCACATGAGGTCATAATTAACATATACGCTTTCTGCTCCTCTGTATCCACATTGACCCATAGGTACCATATAGTAGGTGTCAAGGTGCCCAATGGTTTAGGTAAAATAAAAATTCTCCTGGTGTCTAAGTTGACCTCCTATGTTTGACTGAACCCATTTAGAGCTCCATTTGGAATAATAAGTCCTAAATGTGGGAGCCATTATACCCACCAGTCCAACTTTTATCTTGCATGGGCTCTAATCTGAAACCACCTGATGACAGTTTCCCCTTGAAATGTCATCTTCTAAAAGTGGCAATTTATGCCCTATCATAGTTATAATTTTATCCTGATATCATTTCCCTGTACCCCCTTCCCTCTATCATCTCACACGCTCAGCAATACGGTCCATTTATAGACGATCCCTTCAATGCTATTCTAAGCCGTGTGCTGTGTATCCGTAATCTGCTGTTGATCCTCTTGACAGCTTTACAAATCAAGGCTCAAAATATTACGTTCTTTACATAATTCAGACACGGCAAAAGTTTATTCTCATTGCAGAATTTCCATAAGCGCATCCTATAGCTGCATAGATCAAAATCCATGCAAATCCTATTGTGCAAAAAGAAAGACAAATGATCTGCCCTCCTCCTCACCCTGATCTTGTTTTTTTAGTAGACCAGTGGGGGGTTCTCCTCTTCTGGAATGAAGCAGACATTTTTGATTGCTCAAATAACTTATTTTTTTCATACCAGTGGCACGCCACTCTCAAAAGTTGCACTTGATGGCATGACACACCTCATGGTTACAAAACACACCTGGGGGCATGACATACCTGATGGTTACAGAACACACATGGTGACATGGCACTCCTGATAGATGCAGATCACAACTGGTGGCATGGCACACCTGATAATTGCAGAACATTCCTGGTGACATGACACACCTGATAGTTGCAGATCACAACTGGTGGCATGGCACACCTGATAATTGCAGAACATTCCTGGTGACATGACACACCTGATAGTTGCAGATCACAACTGGTGACATGGCACACCTGATAGTTGCAGATCACAACTGGTGGCATGACACACCTGATGGTTGCAGATCACAACTGGTGGCATGGCACACCTGATACTCGCAGACCATTCCTGGTGACATGACACACCTGATAGTTGCAGATCACAACTGGTGACATGGCACACCTGATAGTTGCAGATCACAACTTGTGTCATGGCACACCTGATGGTTGCAGATCACAACTGGTTGCATGGCACACCTGATAATTGCAGAACATTCCTGGTGACATGACACACCTGATAGTTGCAGATCACAACTGGTGACATGACACACCTGATAGTTGCAGATCACAACTGGTGGCATGACACACCTGATGGTTGCAGATCACAACTGGTGGCATGGCACACCTGATGGTTGCAGATCACAACTGGTGGCATGGCACACCTGATAGTTGCAGATCACAACTGGTGGCATGACACACCTGATGGTTGCAGATCACAACTAGTGGCATGGCACACCTGATGGTTGCAGATCACAACTGGTAGCATGGCACACCTGATAATTGCAGAACATTCCTGGTGACATGACACACCTGATAGTTGCAGATCACAACTGGTGGCATGACACACCTGATGGTTGCAGATCACAACTGGTGGCATGGCACAGCTGATAATTGCAGAACCCACTTTTGGCAAAACCTGATCACTGTAGAACACACTTTTTGGCACAACACAACAGATCATTACAGAACACTCCTGGTGGCATGACACACCTGATGGTTGAAGAACACATATGGTGGTATGACAGACTTGATGGTTTCAGAACACACCTGGTGGTATGGCACACCTAATAGTTTAAGAAAACACAGTTCTGGCAAAACCTGATCATTGTAGAACTCACTTTCTGGTACAATACACATAATCATTGCAGGACATGTCTGGTGGCACGACATACCTGATGGATGCTTTTGTCAAATCCTGATCATTGCAGAACACACATGGTGACATATGGACTTGATGGTTGCAGAACCCACTTTTGGGAAATCCTGATTGTTGCAGTGTACACATGATGGCAAAATGTACCTGATCATTGCAGAACACACCCGGTGGCATAACACACCTGATAGTCAAAGAACACATCAGGCAGCACAACATACCTTTTAGTTGCACAACACACACGGTGGCATGACACACCTGATTGTTATAGAATACATTTGGTGGCACAACATGCCTGACAGTTGCAGAAATAACTTTACAGCTTAAACAATTATATCCCATTACTAGGGTTGTTGACAATAAGATTTACCACTTGTGTTGTGCCCAAAGTGACTGTTGGCTCTCGATTATCCTACAGTAAAGTAGGGTGCCTCTATGAGGTCAGTCCTTGCTGTAGCTTCCCCCAAATAGTCGTATCTCACTTTGTATGTATTTTTTCCCTACCTCCATAGGTCTGAATGGCCACCACACCACTACCGTACCTTTCATGGATTATCCAACAACCTGCTCCAGCAAAGATTCTGCCTGAACTTCAGTCACAGAAGTAAGGTCCAATTAAGGTCCAGTGGTCAACACAGTTCAAGTGTTTGTCAAAACAAGCGTACTGTCTCTTTAAAAACCTCTCACTTTTACTTGTAACAGCAGTCACACAGTAGTACAATTATAACTTTACATCTCCACAGATCCTTATCTTCACTATCTAGTAACTTGCAGTGCAATACTTTATCCTTCATTATCTGCAGGAGGAAGGGTTCTGCTCACTCGCTTTGCCAATTTCTGCCAAGAGCCCAGCAGGTTTGTCACTGCTCCTCTGAACTACATAAGTCAACTCTCTCCATAGGGCTCAGGTGCTCTCTAGACCTCAGGACAGCAAGTCCTTTACTATCCATTGGTTTCAGCCCAGCTAGTCTTATTATACACAGCCTATCAACTTGTGGGCACCCGCTTCTCTAACTTTATATCCCAGTTATGGCTTCTAACTTCTACCATCTTCTTCTCACAGACTTTCTGTATCAGCTCCAGCCTTGCTGTGAAGCCCTTGATTGATGGTGGTTCTCCAGGTCTTTACTCCTAGCTTGCACCAGCTATTTCATAGTGGCTGCATGTAAAGCCCATTGCACAAGGTGTTACCCAGGCTGTTGGTCACTTACTGCTATCCTCACCCCATTCGCATACTCATTAGGGGTCTATTCAACTACAACTTGATCAGACTCCTCTTGCACCTCATGTTATTGATCCCTATTGGCCCCAAAACACTGTCCTACTGTACAAACGCCATTCCACCAACGTTGTGGTCCTGCTCTTTGAATTACATTACACACCACTGCATCAGCATCAGGCTCTACCTAGTCAATGCTGCAAACTGGCAGCCAGTGAACCATGTTTCCTTGTGCTCATCATCCTATTATAAGGTTTGGCACCAGATACCGTAATCCACCGATCCTATAAACCAAAGTGGGAGCACAACACTACATAGTACACTACACAAAAGAGCAATGGGCAGAGGCCAAACTAGAATTCATAGGACAGCATAGCAAAATGTGATGAACCCCTAACACCTAATGTCAAAAAACAGCATAAGTAGCAATAGTTCAAGGCATAAATCCACCAATTTGTATTCACTACAAAAAATACATTGTATCCTCATTGGACAGGGCCCCATAGCAGCTGCTATGGGTATAGTTACACCAGTGTCAACAGTGATAATAATCAGATATAATATAGATAATAATGTGACATACTTTTTATTTAGACCGGTAACGTGAGATTTACCCTCTTGAACATCACTTATGATCATTTTAGGTCTAGGGTTCCCACCTTTGACAATCAGGATAAATGGGGAGGTATTGATGGGGTTTGGGTTTTCAAGTATCTTCCATGACTTTTAGTTTTATCAATCTAGTACTATCCACAAGAGGAGTCTAAATTAGCGTAGTAGTCTGCTCTGGGCTTTGTTTCAGTCTAGGTGTCTTGTCTGGACTTTGTATTAGTCTGGGAGTCTAGTCTGGGCTTTGTATGGATCTCTGGGTCTGCTCTGGGCTCAAAATTAGTCTAGGGGTCTGGTCTGGGTTCAGTATTAGTCTGGGGGTCAGGTTTGGGCTTTATATTTGTCTGGGGCTCTAGTCAGGGTTTTGTATGAGTCTACATATCTGGCCTGGGCTCAGTATCAGTCTAGGGATCTAGTCTAAGTTCAGTATTAGTCTACGGGTCTGCTCTGGGCTCAGTATTAATTTAGGGGTCTGGTCTGTGTTCTTTATTAGTCTTGAGGTCTGCTCTGGGCTCAGTATTAACTTAGGGGTCTGACCTGTGTTTTTTTTATTAGTCTAGAGGTCTGGTCTGGGTTCAGTATTAATTTACGGGTCTAGTCTGTGTTCTTTATTAGTCTACGGGTCTGGTCTTGGCACAGCAGTACTCTAGGGATCTAGTCTGGGCTTTGTATTAGTCTGTGGGTCTGGTCTGGACTCAACATTAACCTAGGGATCTAGGCTGGGCTTTGTATTGGTCTAGAGGTCTGGTTTTGGCTCAGCATTAGTCTAGGGATCTAGTCTGGGTTTTGTATTAATCTAGGGTTCTGGTATGAGCTTTGTTTTAGTCTGGAGGTCTAGTCTGGGCTTTATATTAGGTATCTTGTATGGGTTTAGTATTAGTCTACAGGTCTGCCCTGGGCTCAGTATTAGTCTAGAGCAGGCACCCTCAAACTGCGGCCCTCCAGCTGTTGGGAAACTACAACTCCCATCATGCATTTATATAATCTACAACCGTGGGCATGATGGGAGTTTCCTAATAGCTGAAGGGACGCAGTTTGAGGATGCCTGGTCTAGAGGTCTGGTCTGGGGTCTGTTTTAGTCTAGGGATCTGCTCTGGGTTCAGTTTTAGTCTAGGGATCTGTTCTGGGTTCAGTTTTAGTCTAGGGGTCTGGTCTGGGTTCAGTTTTAGTCTAGGGGTTTGGTCTAGGGTTTGTATTAGTCTAGGTATCTGGTCTGGGCTCAGCATTAGTCTAGATGCCTAACCTGGGCTTTGTATTAGTCAAAGGGTCTGGTCTGGATTCTGAATTAGTCTATGGATCTGTTCTGAGCATTGTATTAGACTAGGTATCTGGTTTGGGCTCTCCATTAGTCTTGGGGTCTGGTCTGGGCTCTGTATTAGTCAAGAGAGCTGGTCTGGACTCCCTATTAGTCAAAAGACCTAGTCTGGGCTCTTAATTGCTCTACGTATTGGTTGGCTCGTAAATTTGTCAAGAGACCTGGTTAAAACTCACTTTTTAGTCAAAAGACCTGGTCTGGGCTCTTAATTGGTCTAGGTATCTGGTTTGGGCTCTTAATTAGTCTAGGTATCTGGTCTGGGCCTTATACTACACTAGGTATCTGGTCTGGGCTCTTCATTAGTCTAGTTATCTGGTCTGAGCTCTGTATTAGTCAAAGGACCTGGTCTGGACTCCCTATTAGTCAAAAGACCTGGTCTGGGCTCTTAATTAGTCTAGGTATCTGGTCTGGGCTCTTTATAAGTCTTGGTATCTGGTCTGGGCTCTTAATTAGTGTAGGTATCTGGTCTTGGCTATTTATAAGTCTAGGGGTCTGGTCTGGGCTCTGTTTTATTAGGATTGGTGGGGGCTCTCTATTATCAAAGAGTTGGTTGGGGCCTTCTTTACCTTAGGTTTCGGCCGGGCCTTTAAAAGTTAGTTACTGTCTGGGTTCTTAAAGCTAGGATTGGCTGGCTCTTAAAAATCTTTGGAAATTGGTCTGGGCTCTACATTTTTCTATGTATCTGGTCTGGGCTCTTTATTAGTCTACGTATCTGGTCTGGGCTATTTATAAGTCTAGAGCTCTGGCTGGTTTTATAAGTTGGGATTTGGTCTGGGCCCTTTTTCATTAGTCTAGGTATCTGGTCTGGGCTCTTCTTTATCTGGGTATTGGTCTGGCTCTTCTTAGTTGGTATTTGGTTTGGGGTCTTTAAGCTAGGTTTGGTCGGGTCTTCATAAGTTTGGTATCGGGTCGGGCCCTTTTCAATTAGTCTAGGTATCGGTCTGGGCTTTCTTTGTCTAGGTATTGGTCGGTCTTTATAAGTTTGGCGTCTTTGGGGCTCTTCATTAGTCTGGGTTTTCTGGTCGGGATTTTCATTAGTCTAGTTTCTGGCCCCGGGGTATTTATAAGTCAGAGCCGGGTTTGGGCTCTTTATAAGTTTGGTATCTGGTCGGGGCCCTTTTCATTAGTCTAGGTTTGGTTGGGCCTTAAAAAAGTTTGGGTTTTGGTCTTGGCCTTAACGCTCAAGGTATCTGGCGGGCCCGTCCCAAACTTTTTGGGGTGGTCTGGGCTTTTTTACTTATGTATTGGTCGGGCTCTTTTATCGGGGGTCTTGTCGGGGCTTTTTTGAAGTTAGGGGGATTGGTCTGGGCTCTGTTTTACTCCAGGTATTTTGGGGCTCTGGGTTTTCAAGGATCCTCCATTGCTTTTATCTCCACCGGTCTAGTACTTTCCATATGAAGGGTTAATAAAGGGGCCCACTTCTACCCCTTTAGTAAGTCAGGGAACCCGCTGGGGATATAGCAAGCTGAATAATACCTGTGTATATCCTAGATAAATATACACCTTATCACACAAACAAAAACCAACCCCCAAAAAACAGAAAATGGGATTTTGAAGCATTTCACAAAGACTGAGTGATCTCTATTTACTGGGATTTTTTGGAGATGTGTTTGCTGTGGCTTTTCCAAATCAGCTGCCAGTAAACATTCTCCGCATGCAGCTCCGGGCTGGTATCTCTGCATAGTAATCAGAAAGTATGGACAGTAGGAATTCACACTTATTAAGCTGAAGGCGGCATCTGGAACTGAAATCCAATCCGAGAGATGGCGAAGATTAATCGGAAGGGGAAGCGGAATGAATTTTGGGAAATTGGCTGCAAGTTCCAATGTTTACTAGTATATACGGGTCCTTGACAGACACAAGCTCCCCGGGCAGCATCTCAGACCCGTCACCTTACATTCTGGCAGTATATTTTACTTCTTGACTCTGGTAATGTGCAGACGTTCGGAAGAAGGGGAAGACCCCCTGAACTCTCGGTAGAGCAGGCAAATTTCCCACACCCTGAGCCCTGAATAAATACTCTGCTCTCCTCCTGGGACTGGAGCTTATATTAGTTTAAAGAGTCTAACCTGTTAACTTTATTACTGTAAAAAGTGTAGTCCATGGTCTATATTTATTTTGGGGGTCTGGTCTGGGATCTGTTTTAGTTTAGGGAATGTGGTCTAGGGTGGTTTATTAGTCTTAGGGTATGGTATGGGATCTGTATTCCTATAGGAGTCTGGATACGTTTATGGGTTTAACCTAGTCTAAATATTAGTGTAGGGATCCAGTCTGGGCTCTGTATTTGTTTAGGGGTCTGGCCAGGGCTCTGTTACTCTAAGGATTTAGTCTGGGTTTTGTATTAGTCTAGGGTTCTGGTCTGGGCTCAACATCAGTCTAGGGGTCTGGTCTAGGAGTCGGGTTTAGGCTGAACATTAGTCTAGGGGTCTGATTTAGGCTGAACATTAGTCTAGGGGTCTGGTCTAGGCTGAACATTAATCCAGGGGTCTGGTCTAGGCTGAATATTAGTCTAGGGGTCTGGTTTAGGCTGAACATTGGTCTAGGGGTCTGGTCTAGGCTGAACATTAGTCTAGGGGTCTGGTCTAGGCTGAACATTGGTCTAGGGGTTTGGTTTAGGATGAACATTAGTCTAGGGGTCTGATTTAGGCTGAACATTAGTCTAGGGGTCTGGTCTAGGCTGAACATTAATCAATGGGTCTGGTCTAGGCTGAATATTAGTCTAGGGGTCTGGTCTAGGCTGAACATTAATCAATGGGTCTGGTCTAGGCTGAATATTAGTCGTTCGGTCTGGTTTAGGCTGAACATTAGTCTAGGGGTCTGGTCTAGGCTGAACATTAGTCTAGGGGTCTGGTCTAGGCTGAACATTAGTCTAGGGGTCTGGTTTAGGCTGAACATTAGTCTAGGGGTCTGGTTTAGGCTGAACATTAGTCTAGGAGTCTGGTTTAGGCTGAACATTAGTCTAGGGGACTGGTTTAGGCTGAACATTAGTCTAGGGGTCTGGTCTAGGTTGAACATTAGTCTAGGGGTCTGGTTTAGGCTGAACATTGGTCTAGGGGACTGGTTTAGGCTGAACATTAGACTAGGGGTCTGGTCTAGGCTGAACATTAGTCTAGGGGCCTGGTCTAGGCTGACCATTACTCAAGGGGTCTGGTCTAGGCTGAACATTAGTCTAGGGGTCTGGTCTAGGCTGAACATTAGTCTAGGGGTCTGGTCTAGGCTGAACATTAGTCTAGGGGTCTGGTCTAGGCTGAACATTAATCTAGGGGTCTGGCCTGGGCTCTGTTATTCTAAGGATTTAGTCTGAGCTCTGTATTACTCCTAGGGTTCTGGGCTGGGCTGGACATTAATCTAGGGGTATGGTCTAGGCTGAATATTAGTCTAGGGGTCTGGTCTGGATCCTGTGTTAATTCAAGGGTCTGGTCTGGACTCTGCATTAGTTTAGGAGTCTGGTTTGGGTTCTCTGTTAGTCTAGGAGTCAAATTTGGGCTCTGCATTAGTCTAGGGGTCTGGCTCTATATTAGTTTAGACATTTTGTCTGGGTTCTGTATTAGTCTAAGGACTTGTCCCCACGGCACCGGTTTTCACAAGTTTTTTCAGACGGTTTTTGGTTTTGAAAACCGTCTGTAAACCGTGTGAAAACTTTAAAATGGACCTCTATGGAAAACCCGCGCAGCAGTCCCCACTGCACGGGTTTTCCGCCGGGCGCTTTTTCAGACCGTCGGCCGCCCGAAAAACATAGAGCATGTTCATTCTTCCGACTGGTTTTCGGACGGAAGATGAACATGTGAATGTGAAGGGGGAGGGCTTTACTGTTCTAATCGCGGAGAAAAGCCGTCCCCTGCGGCCATGTGCACGGCACAAAAACAGTACAAATACCGGTAAACGGACTGATATATGAACTGTGCCATGGGGACGCGGCCTAAGGGTCTAGTCTGGGTTTTGTATTAGTCTAAGGGTCTGGGCTATGCATTAGTCTCGTGGTCTGGGCTGAGCTTTATATTAGTCTAGTGGTCTGGTCTGTGCTCTGTTTTAATCAAAGGGTCAGCACTCTATCATACTAAGTTTGTTGACGGGGCTCTATATTAGTCTGGGTGTCAGGTTTGGGCTCTATTTTAGGCTTGGAGTATGGTCGTGGCAATATATTAGTCTAGGGGCCTGGTGTGGGCTTTCTATTAGTCTAGTGGTCTGATCTGGGCTCTTTATTACTCTTAGTATTTAGTCTGGAGTCTTTACTAGTCTATGGCTCTGGTCTGAAATTGTTGTTAGTCTAGGTACCTGGTGTGGGCTTTTTATTAGTCTAGGGGGTCTGGTCTGGGATATTCATTAGTCTAGGTATCTGGTCTGAGCTCTGTATTAGTCAAGTACTCTAATCTGTTTTCTGTGCTAGTCAAAATACCTGGTCTCGGCTCTTTGTTAGTCTAGGGGTCTGGGTCTAACTTTCGTTAGTGTTCTGGCCTGGGCTCTTTATTAGTCTTACTATCTGTTCTGGGGTCTTTATTATTCTAGCTTTCTGGTCTGGGCTCCGCTTTGTTTAGTGGTCTGGTCTGGGCTCTTCATTAGTCTAGGTATCTGGTCTGGGCTCTTAATTAGTCTAGATATCTGGTCTGGGTTCTTCATTAGTCTAGGTATCTGGTCTGGGCTATTTATAAGTCTAGGTTTCTGGTCTGGACTCTTCATTAGTCTAGGTATCTGGTCTGGGCTCTTCATTAGTCTAGGTATCTGGTCTGGGCTCTTCATTAGTCTAGGTATCTGGTCTGGGCTCTTTATAAGTCTTGGTATCTGGTCTGGGCTCTTCATTAGTCTAGGTTTCTGGTCTGGGCTCTTAATTAGTCTAGGTATCTGGACTGGGCTCTTCATTAGTCTAGGTATCTGGTCTGGGCTCTGTATTAGTCTAGGTATCTGGTGTGGGCTCTTCATTAGTCTAGGTATCGGGTCTGGGCTCTGTATTAGTCAAGAGACCTGGTCTGGACTCTATTAGTCAAGAGACCTGGTCTGGACTCCCTATTAGTCAAAAGACTTGGTCTGGGCTCTTAATTAGTGTAGGCATCTGGTCTGGGCTCTTCATTAGTTTAGGTATCTGGTCTGGTCTCTTAATTAGTCTAGGTATCTGGTCTGGGCTCTGTATTAGTCAAGAGACCTGGTCTGGACTCATTATTAGTCAAAAGACCTGGTCTGGGCTCTTAGTGTAGGCATCTGATCTGGGCTCTTAATTAGTCTAGGTATCTGGTCTGGGCTCTGTATTAGTCAAAAGACCTGGTCTGGGCTCTTAATTAGTCTAGGTATCTGGTCTGGGCTCTGTATTAGTCAAGAGACCTGGTCTGGACTCCCTATTAGTCAAAAGACCTAGTCTGGGCTCGTAATTGCTCTACGTATCTGGTCTGGGCTCTGTATTAGTCAAGAGACCTGGTCTAGACTCACTATTAGTCAAAAGACCGGTCTGGGCTCTTAATTAGTGTAGGCATCTGGTTTGGGCTCTTAATTAGTCGAGGGAACTGATCTGGACTCTATTATTCAAGGGACCTGGTCTGGGTTCTGTATTATTGTAGGTTTGTGGTCTGGGCTCTGTATTAGTCAAGGGGTCTGGTCTGGGCTCTGTATTATTGAAGGTTTGTGGTCTGGGCTCTGGGTTAGTCAAGGGGTCTGGTCTGGGCTCTGTATTATTGAAGGTTTGTGGTCTGGGCTCTGGGTTAGTCAAGGGGTCTGGTCACTGTATTTGTTTTAGGGATGCCATATTTTTTTACCCTATTAATGAACATGTATAGGATATGAGGGTCAGGAAATATCACTCTAAGTGTGACCATAATAGTCACCCCAGGGCAGTTAGGTGTCAAGTTGTCGATGTAACCCTGTGATGCCAGGATCGTCCGCTGCACATAATTACTTTGCTTCAATGTAAAGGTCTCGTCTTATTACCCAATCATCTGGAAAATTCTGAGAACAACATCAAAGTTTCAGCATATAATCTACTTCTTTACAGTCAGACTTTTGTCTCTGCTGGAGTCCCAGCACCATGTAACATCCCTGATAAACGTAGAGGGAGAAAGCAAAGAGAGACTCTGGGAAAATCAGCCATTAACGAAGCAAAACGGCATGAAATAGTCCCGAAAAGGAGGAGAGCAAATATAGGGGAGGAGATTTTATACATAACCCTCTGACCTGTTATATCCATCACCAGCTGTAATAACGAGAAAGATACATCAACACTACATATGTACTAGTATCTCTATACATCCATATTGCTGTCCATAGAGGGTGGTATTATTATAGCATTATTCTTGTACATAGGGGGCAGTATTATAGTAGTTATATTCTTGTACATAGGGGCAGTATTAGAGTAGTTATATTCTTGTACATAGGAGGCAGTATTGTAGTAGTTATATTCTTGTACATATGGGCAGTATTATAGCAGTTATATTCTTGTACATAGGGAGCAGTATTATAGCAGTTATATTCTTGTACATAGGGAGCAGTATTATAGTAGTTATATTCTTGTACATAGGGACAGTATTATAGTAGTTATATTCTTGTCCATAGAGGGCAGTATTAGAGTAGTTATATTCTTGTACAGAGGAGGCAATATTATAGTAGTTATAGTCTTGTACATATGGGCAGTATTATAGCAGTTATATTCTTGTACATAGGAGCAGTATTATAGTAGTTATAGTCTTGTACATAGGAGGCAGTATCATAGTAGTTATATTCTTGTACATAGGGGCAGTATTATAGTAGTTATATTCTTGTACATAGGGGGCAGTATTATAGTAGTTATATTCTTGTACATAAAGGGCAGTATTATAGTAGTTATATTCTTGTACATAGAGGGCAGTATTATAGTAGTTATATTCTTGTACATAGGGGCAGTATTATAAAAGTTATATTCTTGTACATAGGAGCAGTATTATAGTAATTATATTCTTGTACATAGGTGGCAGTATTATAGTAGTTATATTCTTGTACATAGGGACAGTATTATAGTAGTTATATTCTTGTACATAGGGACAGTATTATAGTAGTTTTATTCCTGTACATAGGGAGCAGTATTATAGTAGTTATATTCTTGTGTATAGGAGTAGTATTATAGTAGTTATATTCTTGTACATAGGGGCAGTATTATAGTAGTTATATTCTTGTACATAGAGAGCAGTATTATAGTAGTTATATTCTTGTACATAGGGGGCAGTATTATAGTAGTTATATTCTTGTACATAGGAGGCAGTATTATAGTAGTTATATTCTTGTACATATGAGCAGTATTATAGTAGTTATATTCTTGTACATAGAGAGCAGTATTATAGTAGTTATATTCTTGTACATAGGGGCAGTATTATAGTAGTTATATTCTTGTACATAGGAGGCAGTATTATAGTAGTTATATTCTTGTACATAGGGGGCAGTATTATAGTAGTTATATTCTTGTACATAGGGGGCAGTATTATAGTAGATATATTCTTATACATAGGGGCAGTATTATAGTAGTTATATTCTTGTACATAGGAGCAGTATCATAGTAGTTATATCTGTGTACATATTAGGCAGTATTGTACATATATCCTTTTCTCTACTACTGTAGTTGAAATAACTTTTAGGAAGCAATCACTTTGCTGCTGCTGTGATAGAACACCCAAAGGTATGAAATGTATTATTACCAACATGAAGATGAATCATTAGATGACTTTTTTTTGTATAAAATACAGTTTAAACTTCCCATAACCTTGGACTCTAGATTCCTGCACAGATACCTTTGCCATGTGTGATGCAAAAATGTGATATTTCATTGTTGAGAACAACAGGTCATGAAAATATAATAATAATAATAATAATAATAATAATAATAATAATTAATTATTATTATTAGTATTATTATTAGAGCTTTAGTCCAATTAATAACTGATACCAACCTGCAAATAGAGGTAGAAAGCAAAGTTACAAATGAAATAGAAACAAATAAAACAAAATAAGACAATAATAATAATAATAATAATAATAATAATAATAATAAATAATTTTATTTTATTTGTTTTTATTTAATTTGTAACTTTGTTTTCTCCCTATATTTGCAGGTTGGTATTACTTATTAGTTGGACTAAAGCTTTTGTATTCCATTTATATTAATTGTATTTGTATTATCCATTTTGCACCATTTTGCTCTATTCGTCTTTGCTTCGTATTTATCATTTTTATTGTATTATTTTTATCATTACTATCATACCTCTTGCCTATAAAGGAGATAAGAACATGACTGATCATAGCCTTTGCTAAGTGATTATACAGTAAAGGAGTGCAGCACCCTCATCATCGCGCATCACTCTCTCTCGGGCTGACATCACCTTTGTGTGTGAAGAATCTAAAAGAATTACTGCATCTCGCCGCGGTCTTTTCTCATCTGCCCTTTAAAACCTGTCATGTAATGTCCAAGTGCTGATATCACTTTCAAGACATCTGGCCCTAGAGGAATCTTTATGAGAAATACACCGCTGGAGCACTCTCTCTCTCTCTCTCTTCCTCTCTCGCTGTCTTTGGTCAGTCATATAGAGTGAGCTCATCATAACCAACCGGCTATGAATTAATAAATATTTGACGACTGATGAACGCTTTTTCTATTTCAAATTATTTCCATTATTTATGGCGCCCACATATATGGCAGCAGTGTACATTGACGATGAGTCATTCAACCAGTCCCTGTCCGCAATGGAGTTGACAATCTCATTTCATACACACATAGGGGCTAGTTTTCAATGGAAGGTATCAGGAAACAGACTCAGACTGGCCCACAGGCAAAAGGGGAAACTCCTGGTGGGCCCTGAGAAAAGTCAGCCCCTGGCCTTGGCATATGCAGTCATGTACAATAGCTGAAGAATGGGCCCCAAGACTCACCCTCATGAGTGGTCTCTAAAAAATGTCTCCACTGGTGACTTGACTCCACTGGTGGGCCCCAAAAACTGACTCCACGGATAGGACCCAAAAATTGACTTCATGGTGGACCCTAGGCTATGTGGCTGGTCTCCAGTCTGCCAGCTGTTTCTTGCTGCAGGGCCTTTTCTAGGGCGTGTGCAATTCCTCACTCTATTAAAGGGTCAGCTTGTGTCAACCAGCTTTCCCAAAACCCATCACCTTTCACCCAATCCTTCTTAAGGACACCTTCCCCTGCCTTCCTTGCTGGTTCATAGGTGTGTTACAAAGTGTTAAATTGCATTTTAGTGTGTGTTTTCTGGTATCTGACCTCAGGTGACTTGACTCCATTGGTGGACCCCAAAAATTGACTCCACTTAGGGGCCCTAAAAATTGACTCCATGGTGGACCCTAAACTATGTGGCTGGTCTCCAGTATGCCAGATGTCTCTTGCTGCAGGCCACTTTCTAGGGTGAGTGCAACTCCTCACTGTCTTAAAGGGTCAGTTTGACTCCATGGGGGACCCTAGGCTATGTGGCTGGTCTCCAGTCAGCCAGATGTCTCTTGCTTCAGGTCCCTTTCTAGGGTGAGTGCAACTCCTCACTGTCTTAAAGGGTCAGCTTGTGTCAACCAGCTTTCCCAAGACCAATGACCTTTCACCTGAACCTTCTTAAGGGCACCTGCCCTGTCTTCCTTGCTGGTTCATAGGTGTGTTACATAGTGTTGGATTGCATTATAGTGTGCGTTTTCCTGGTATCTGGCCTCAGGTGACTTGACTCCATTGGCGGGTCCCAAAAATTGACTCCACTGATGGGCCCCAAAAATAGACTCCATGGTGGACCCTAGGCTATGGGGCTAGTCTCCAGTCAACCAGTTGTTTCTTGCAGCAGGTCCCTTTCTAGGGTGAGTGCAACTCCTTCCCAAAACCAATCATATTTCATGTGCTCCTTCTTAAGGGCACCTTCCCTGCCTTCCTTGTTGGTTCTTAGATGTGTTACATAGTGTTCGATTGCATTATAGTGTGTGCATTTCTGGTATCTGACCTCAGGTGACTTGACTCCATTGATAGGCCCCAAAAATAGACTCCATGGTGGACCTTAGGTTATATGGCTGTTCTCCATTCTGCCAGCTGTTTCTTGCTGCAGGTCCCTTTCTAGGGCGAGTGCAACTCCTCATTGTCTTAAAGGGTCAGTTTGACTCCATGGCGGACACCAGGTTATGTGGCTGGTCTCCAGTCCACCAGCTGTCTCTTGCTGCAGGTCACTTTCTAGGGCGAGTGCAACTCCACACAGTCATAAAGGATCAGCTTGAGTCAACCAGCTTTCCCAAGACCAATCACCTTTCACCCGGTCCTTCTTAAGGGCACCTTCCCATGACTTCCTTGCAAGTTCATGGGTGTGTTACATAGTGTTGGATTGCATTATAGTGTGTGTTTTCCTGATATCTGACCTCAGCTTGGCTCCTGACCTACCACGTGTCTACTGCTTGTCCTGACCTTCGGCATGTTTACGGAACAACTCCACCTGCCCTGACCTTCTGCTTGTGACCTGATCAAGTCTCCATCTATTCCTCTGGTACCACGCCTGTAAGTCGGCTGTCTTTCCGAATGGCCTCGTAAAGAAGAGCAGCCTGAGAGTTTCCTGCGGCAAAGTCCAGGTCTGTTGTACAAGAGGGTTAAAGGGTCAAGACCCAGGAGCTCCATAGACTCTGCTCCTCTGCATAGTTCTTTGCTAAAGCTTGTGGCTGACCCAGTATATGGCTACTATTGTAGTTTAAATGGATGCTATTGCCCAATGCTATACAATAGTCCCATGATGGGAACCAATAAGTGAGAAATGCTTTGGTCATAAAAGTGGGAGTGAAGCACCAGAACGTTCTGTTGATGGTAGTTAGAAGCATAATAGTGTCAACAGAACCAGCAAAAAAGGCTTAAACCTCTATGTGCCCAACTGAGCTACAGACAGGACCTAGTCATGCTGGAAATCTTTGTCTTCACAGTTATGTGACCTCTTGGTTCTTCTTACTGTTCAAGAAAGCCTATGAAGTTGAGGGAAGCTTAAAAATTCTTGATGGTCACCGTGGTGGAGCCCTTATGGAAAGTCATGTGCAGTGAAAAGTTTTACCATCAAGACATTTCATGCCCTACTTTCCTCTCTTCAGCTTTCAGGGGTTTCAAACGGAGGGATCTATAATTTGTTTGAACTGCATACCATGTGACCCTGAGGCTTGACATCACCATGCCTTTCCCCATAGTGTGCTCACTTCAGTCAAACAAAGGTTTGTTTATATAAAGTCAAGTAACCTCAAATACAATTTGACATTTATTCATAAATTGGGCTATTTCTTTATTTTACTTTATATTTAGCACTAAGTAACTTCGGGTTATTTCCCGATGCCATTCTGTCTCTCTGTTTATTATTGGTTTATATTTTGTATCGAGATCTTTCATTGGTTGTTCACTCTCAGTATATGTCGGGTGCACCTTTTTGTTCACTGCTTTTGCAGCGATTTATACATGTTAATTACTTAGGAATTCCACATTTAGGGCGACATGTATGAATCTCGCCGGGTCGGGGCGCACCTTTCCGCCAGTTTTCCGGCGGAATCTGCGCCTGATTTATGTCGGGGCCGGGGCACGCTCATACATAGCATGTAAAGTCCGCCGCGCCTCGCCAGTGTGTTAGGCGCAGTGCGGGACTTAGGCGCAGTGCGGTGCTGCGCCTAAGATTCGCCGTCCGAGGCGCGGTGCGCTCGTACATGCGGGGAAAAGTCCGCCGCGCCTCGCCAGTGTGTGTGGGGCACAGTGTGGGGACATGGGCGCAGTGCGGGACTTAGGCGCCATGCGGGACTGCGCCGAAAAACAGTTCCGATGCGAGACAGGCTGGAACAGCGAGAAATCATTCCACATGTCGGTGCGGAGTATGAATCAAAAATCACCTTTATAAAGGCGTTCAACATTCTCAGGAAAAGAGCTGAAACCTAAAAAATAAAAAATACATAAAACAAAATCACTTTCCAAATATCCTAATTCAAGAATTAGGATATTGGAAATTGCCGGGAAATACAGTAATTCAAATTCAGAAAGCTATTCTGATTGGTCGGCATAAACCGGCAAATCAGAATAGGAGCGACAGTGAACCATTAAAACCTATGGGGAAGTTTAGACCAATCAGAATCCACGGCGGGATAGTTCAAAATACAGTAAAAATGCTGAAAAGAGCGATTGGTTAAGCAACCGGGGGGCTTGGCTAGCTCAGCCAAACAGAAAAGGAGCGACAAAGACCCATTCAGCCTTGGAAATTTAGACCAATCAAATCCACGGCGGGGAAAAAGTTCAAAAACGTAAAAAATTTTTGAAAAGAGGGGATGGGGTGAGCAGGTGGACTTTGGGTAGCTCGCCAAACAGAATAGGTGATTGGCTGAGCTAAGCGGGGACTATGGCAGCTCAGCCAATCAGAATAGGAGCGACAAACCCATTCTAGTCTATGGAGAAGTTTAGACCAATCAGAATCCACGGCGGGATAATTCAAAAATACAGTAAAAAGACAGAAAAGAGCTGATTGGCTGAGCTAGCGGTGGCTTGGCTATCCCAGCCAATCAGAGCGCGAGCTTACTTCTCCCATTATAGTCTATGGAGAGATGGGCGCTCTGAAATCTCGGCGCTCAGCCCGTGCGCATGAAGCATTAATAAAAAAAATTATTTTTATTAAATGTAAAACATTATCAGATAAAGAGCAGAACCCTTCTTTACAAATAAAGCAGTTAAAATCCCGAACAACGCGTTTGTCGCCGAGACCGGCGCTACATAGGGAATTGCAATAGAGAGAATTGCCGGGAAATACAGTAATTCAAATTGTTTAAGCTATTCTCATTGGTCGGCATAAACCAGCCAATCAGAATAGGAGCGACAATGTCCCATTATATCCTATGGGGGAAAGAAACGAAAACACTTGTCCAATCCAAAAGAAATAGAAGAGCGACAAGTCCCATTATATCCTATGGAGGAGAATTGACCAATCAAAATAGGAGCGACAATGTCCCATTATATCCTATGGAGGAGATGACCATCAGAAGGAGCGACAAGTCCCATTTACCTAGGAGAGAATTGACCAATCAGAATAGGAGCGACAATGTCCCATTATAACCTATGGAGGAGAATTGACCAATCAGAATAGGAGCGACAATGTCCCATTATAACCTATGGAGGAGAATTGACCAATCAGAATAGGAGCGACAATGTCCCATTTTGTCGCCCTTAGTCACTTTTTATTATCTTCATATCAGTACGCACGTTTCTCTCACTGTGTCACGTTCGTTACTTTCTCATTTGTGCTCTCTGTTCAGAATGCAAGGATTTTAGCCTACCTGCACATATCACCTGGGGAAGGTTCAGATACACAGCTCAGCAGACAGTATCACACAGGATAGGATTAGATACACAGCTCAGCAGACAGTATCACACAGGATAGGATTAGATACACAGCTCAGCAGACAGTATCACACAGGATAGGATTAGATACACAGCTCAGCAGACAGTATCACACAGGATAGGATTAGATACACAGCTCAGCAGACAGTATCACACAGGATAGGATTAGATACATAGCTCAGCGGACAGTATCACGCATGATAGGATTAGATACACAGCTCAGCAGACAGTATCACGCATGATAGGAAAATTAGGAAATACAGCAGCTCAGCAGACAGTATCACACAGGATAGGATTAGATACACAGCTCAGCAGATAGTATCACACCTGACAGTATTAGATACACAGCTCATCAGCCATTATCACGCCTGATTGGATTAGATACACAGCAGCTCAGCAGACAGTATCACGCATGATAGGATTAGATACATAGCTCAGCAGACAGTATCACGCATGATAGAATTAGATACAGCAGCTCAGCAGACAGTATCACGCATGCTCAGCTTAGATACATGGACTCAGCTGACATTCATTTACCTTCACTTCTCGCTGCACGGCATTGTGGGATACATCAAATCATTAATCATCCAATAGGAGAAAAAGCTGGCGCTCTCATTGAAGACATTATTTTAGATTACAGCAATTATCGCCTTAGCTTGCAGTTTCCGCTATTTGTTAATAAATATCCTGCCGCTGACGAGCCAGAGGAGAAGCAATTTCCTTAGCAGAATGTTAAGAAGGAAAAGCTTTATCACCTCCGTGAAATCCACCTGAAAAACGTTCCTGTGCAGATGTGCACGGCCGGGGTGACACCTCCATAGGGCGATGCTTCCCACACTGCCAGGATATCCACAAATACCCTGCTAAACTGTCCTCCAGTCACATCCAGAGCTGCAGCCTCCCAATCAGCTCAACCTAGACCCTATAAAACCTAATGTCTGCAGTATTGTATTGTAAGAGATGCAGTGTCATCAATGTCAGACTACTACAGTGAAGGAAATAATTATTTGATCCCTTGCTGAAGTTTGCCCACTGACAAAGACATGAACAGTCTATAATTTTAACATTGAGAGATAGAATATCCAAAATAAAATCCAGAAAATCACATTGTATAAATTATATACATTTATTTGTATTTTGCAGTGAGAAATAAGTATTTGATCCCCTACCAACCATTCAGAGTTCTGGTCCTACAGACCAGTTAGACTCCTAATCAACTTGTTTCCTGCATTATAGACAGTTGTCTTAAATAGTCACCCTTATAAAAGACTCCTGTCCACAGACTCAGTCAGTCAGACTCTAACCTCTACAACATGGGCAAGACCAAAGAGCTTTCTAAGGATGTCAGGGACAAGATCATAGACCTGCACAAATCTGGAATGGGCTGCAAAACCATTAGTAAGACGCTGGCTGAGAAGGGGACAACTGTTGGTGCAAGAAAATGGAAGAAATACAAAATGACAGTTAATCACCATCGATCTGGGGCAAAATCTCACCTCGTGGGGTATCCTGGATCATGAGGAAGGTGAGAGATCAGCCTAAAACTACACAGGGGGAACTTGTTAATGATCTGAGGCAGCTAAGACCACAGTCACCAAGAAAACCATTGCTAACAAATTACGCCGTAATGGTTTAAAATCCTACAGTGCCCACAAGGTCCCCCTGCTCAGGAAGGCGCATGTGCAGGCCCGCCTGAAGTTTGCCAATGAACACCTGGATGATTCTATGAGTGATGGGGAGAAGGTGCTGTGGTCAGATGAGCTGGAAATGGAGGTCTTTGGCATTAACTCAACTCGTTGTGTTGGGAGGAAGAGAAATGCTGCCTATGACCCAAAGAACACCGTCCCCACTGTCAGGCATGGAGGGGGAAACATTATGTTTTGGGGGTGTTTCTCTGCTAAGGGCACAGGACTACTTCACCGCATCAATGGGAGAATGGATGGAGCCATGTACCGTAAAATCCTGAGTGACAACCTCCTCCCTCCGCCAGGACATTAATAATGGGTCGTGGCTGGGTCTTCCAGCAAGACAATGCACCAACATATACAGCCAAGGCAACAAAGGAGTGGCTCAAAAAGACACACATTAAGGTCAAGGAGTGGCCTAGCCAGTCTCCAGACCTTATGGAGGAAGTTGAAGCTCTGAGTTGCCAAGCGACAGCCTCAAAATCTTAATGATTTAGAGATGATCTGCAAAGAGGAGTGGAGAAAAATTCCTCCTGACATGTGTGCAAACCTCATCATCAACTACAAAAAACATCTGACTGCTGTGCTTGCCAACAAGGGTTTTGCCACCAAGTATTGTCTTGTTTGCCAGAGGGATCAAATGCTTATTTCACACTGCAAAATGCAAATAAATTTATACACTATGATATTCTGGATTTTTATTTTGGATAGTCTATCTCTCGATGTTGAAATTAACCTACCCTTTATATTATAGACTGTTCATGTCTTTGTCAGTGGAAAAACTTACACAATCAGCAAGGGATCAAATAATTATTTCCTTCACTGCACAGCGGCTGATGGTAACTCCTTACTTCCCACTATTCACCACAATGAAGCTGATCAGACACAATCCTAGGCTTCAACCCTATCCCTAGGCTCAATTCTAATACCTAACCAAACTGCAATTCCAACCTTAAACCCAACTGTGGGAAAGCTCTAACCTTAACCAAGCTGCATTTTTAAGGCTAACCCCAACTCAACTGTAGCCCTGACCCTAATTCTAATACTAAACTAAACTATAATTCTAACCCTAAACCCAAAGTCAACCCTAAATTCGTCCTAACTGTATCTAAAACTCCAACCTTAACCCCAACATTAACCCTATCTCCATTTGAAACTCCAACACTATTCTTATGCTTAATTTCAGCTCCAAACCCTAAACCAAACTGTAATTCCAACCCTATTGACAAAAAATACTCCAAATCTAGCCCTAAATGTAACTAAAACTCCAAACCTAACCATAACTCTAACTCCAACCTCAACTGTAACGAATCCTAACCCCATCTCCAACCCAAACTCCAATATTGTCCCTTATCCTATTTTCGTCCCTAAACCAAACTCTAATTCCAACCCTAACCCCAGCATTAACCGCAGATCTGAGTAAAACTCCAGCCCTAACCCAAACTTTATCTCTAACTAAAACTTTAACTCTTACCCAAATTCTAATCCTAAACTAAACTGTAATTGTAAAACTAACCCCAACTCTAAACCCAATCTGAACTAAAACTCAAGTCCAAACCCTAAATCAACCTTTAATAGTAAAACTAACCCATACCTTAACCCCAACCCTAACTTGAACTCCAACCCCAACTGTAACTTAAGCTCCAAATCTAACCCCAGCTCCAACCCTGTCTCCAACCTAAACTCCAATACTGTTCCTAACCCTGATTCCAGCCTTAAACCAAATTGTAATTCCAACCCTAATCCAAACTCTCAGTAAAACTCAACCCCAAACCCTAACCCGAAACTCAACTCTAACCAAGACTTCAACTTTAACCCTTACCCTAATTCTAAACCTAAACCAAACCATAATTGTATAACTAATCCCAACCCTAAACACAACTTGAACTAAAACTCCAACTCCAACCTCAATCTTAAACTAAACTGTAATAGTGAAACTAACCCCAATCTTATATCTAACCCTTACTCCAAACCCAACTCTAACTAAAACTTCAACACTATTCCTAACCCTAATCCCAGCCCTAAACCAAACTGTAATTCCAACCCTAATCCCAACATTAACCCGAACTCTGAGCAAAACTCCAACTCTAACACAAACCTCAACTCTAACTAAAACTCTCACTTTAAAACTTCCCAAAATAAACCCACAGAATTGACATCCTAACGAAAGTACCAAAACTCAACCTATCCCTAACAGAGACCAATGACTAAAACAATTCCAACTCCCCTTCCCTTCCTCGCATCCTTTCCGCCCAAACCACCAAACCTAACCCGGCGTATACAGGGTCGCAGCGCCCTTGAGGCCCCACTGAAAATGGCACCTCACCCCCTGCCACACGCTGCATCGCTGGCTCACTATCCACCCCTTGGCTGACGGTGACCTGTCCCCAACATGTCCCAGCCCGCTTGTACAGGAAAGGGGGGTAGACATTCATCCTGCGGTCTGGGAATGTGGTTCTGATTAGTTGTGCGCCAATGCCCGACCCAGGCCGACCTCCTCGGGCAACAGCCAGACGACTCAGCCAGGGGCCCCCAAAGAAATCACATAGGGCTTCACTATTAACTAACAGGGGACAACCCCGATCGCGCAGGCACAACACTTCTCCGGAAAAAGGAACTATTTGTATTGATTGTATCCTGAATATATGTGGTTATTAATGGGACTACTTTAAACCGCCCGCCTGTACCAAAGGATTGGAAATTTAAATTATACTTTCAAAAATACCTCTGACCTCAAAATGGGTTACTATATACCATGCCAGTTTTATCAACTATATACTGTCTGGCCACACTAATTACCTGCCTGACTTGTATAAGTGCCGTCACATTATACCCCTCCCGTCACCTCACAAGTTTCCAGACACTTAATGTGTTCTATATACCCCCGTTGTAAATACTTGTTTGCTTATATTGCATTTTGCTTACCTCACTATATTCTGCTCCTTTTAACCATGTCCTTTTGTGTAAACTAAACCTGGTGAATTTCCAATATCCTTGTACCCACTATATCCTGCCGTGTACTAATAAGACTGTTCTACCACTAAAGCTCCACCTCAAATATACTCAGTATGCCTCTAAAAGGTATCGCCTGATTCTTTCACTCTTCTACTATCTTTCTATGGCTAACCGTACAACTATTATATACTCTATTTAAAAATTCCCCTAATTTCTAAACCAAAAAACCCAAACGTAAAGTAAAAAAAAATCCCCAAACCCAGACCCCAAATTAACAAAAAATTTCCAACCAAAAACCCTAAGCCCAGCGCCGACCCTATGACTAACCCAAACCCCAATTCCAACTCTAACCTTAACATTAATCCCAACTCCTAGTAAAAACGCCAATCAATTTCAACCCCCAACCAAACTGTAATTCTAACCCTAACCCAGTGGCGTAGCTATAGGGGTCGCAGCGGTCACCTTTCGCCGTGCCCCTACCAGGGGGCCCCCCCGGGGCCCCCCTTTGCCCCACCTGCATGCGGTCAATAAGGGCCGCTACGCAGGATTGCCGCCTGCGCGGGCAGGCGGCGTGAAGCTAACGGCCGGCATACACTGATACCCGGGCCCCTTTGTACAGTGAAAGCCGCGGGGCGATGAGATCATCTCATCGCGCGGCTGCCTCATCGGCCGCACAGTCGTCATAGGCTGTGCAGCCGAGGAGCGTCCCTGCGTGACGCCGCCAGCGCCGGGACGCTCCTCGGCCGCACAGCCTATGACGACTGTGCGGCCGAGGAGGCAGACACGCGATGAGATGATCTCATCGCGCCGAGGCCTTCACTGTACTAAGCAGCCGGTATCACCGCCGCCTGCACCGCGCAGGCGGCAATCGCTGCGTAGCGGCCGGGAAGTTAAGGTAAGTATTAGTGTTATTTATTTCTGCTACCTGCCTGTACCTCACTATAACCGCCTCCGACTCATATACCCTGCCTGCCTGTACCTCACTATATACCTGCCTGCCTGTACCACACTATATACCTGCCTGCCTGTACCACACTATATACCTGCCTGCTGTACCACATAACCTGCTACCTCACTATATACCTGCCTGCCTGTTCCTCACTATATACCTGCCTGCCTGTACCACACTATATACCTGCCTGCCTGTACCACACTATATACCATCCTGACTTGCTATAACCTGCCTGCCTGTACCTCACTATATATACCTGCCTGCCTGTACCTCACACTATATACCTGCCTGCCTGTACCACACTATATACCTACCTGCCTGTACCTCACTATATACCTGCCTGTACCACACTATATACCCTGCCTGCCTGTACCACACTAAATACCTGCCGCCTGTACCTCACTATATACCTGCCTGCCTGTACCACACTATATACCTGCCTGCCTGTACCACACTATATACTGCCTGTACCTCCTAATACCTGCCGCTGTACCACACTATATACCTGCCTGCCTGTACCTCACTATATACCTACCTGCCTTCCTTTACCACACTATATACCTGCCTGCCTGTACCTCACTATATACCTGCCTGTACCTCACTATATACCTGCCTGTGTCTGCCTGTACCTATCTATATACCTGCTTGTACCTATCTATTTACCTGTCTGTACCTATCTATATATATACCTGCCTGTGGGGAGCTTTACCTATCTATATACCTGCCTATTGGGACCTATAGTGGTAGGGGGCCCCGAGCTGAGGTTTTGCACCCGGGCCCCTGAGTCTCTAGCTACGCCCCTGCCCTAATCCCAACCCTAACTAACTCAAAACCCAAATGTAACTAAAACTCCAACACTATTCCAAACCGTAATCCCAGCCCCAAACCAAACTGTAATTCCAACCCTAACCCCAACATTAACCCCAACTCTTTCCCTAATTCTAATCCAAACTGTAACTGTAAAACTAATCCAAACCCTAGCCCCAACTGTAAATAAAAATCCAACCTAAATCCTAAACCCAGCTCCAACCCAAAACCTGATTCCAACCCTAATCCCAACCTTAACATTAATCCCAACCTTGAGTAAAACGCAAATCCTAACCCTAATTTAAACCCCAACTCTAACTAAAACTCCCACCCTGAATCTAATTTTAACCCCAAACCAAACTGTAATTCTAACCCCAACCCTAACTCTAACTCCAACTCCAACTCTTACAAAAACCTTAGCTCTAACTAAAGTAAAGCCCCAATTCCAACTTGTGGTTTAGGTCGAATTTTTCCATGAATTCCTCCCAAAATTAAGTTTGGACCAATTCTATTTGCTGATATTCAAGCCCAATTTAACCCTGACTAGAATCAGGAGCACAACCCTAGTGGTTAACAATTTTTGCAAGTAACACTAGTACTATCAGTAAAGTCATGCCATCATTGAGCAAGGTTTTGCCTCCATTCTGTGGTCGCAGTTTGGACTGCACCCTTGCTGCGTCATCACCCCACACCGGACACACACATTGGGGATTGAGCAGGATGGGTTTTAATTTTAATTCACTGACAGCAAGCAGAGAACTTGAGAATAGTGCAGACTTGAAGGAAAACCTTGGCTTGTTTACAGCCCTACCAAGCAGATAAGGCAGAGGAGGCTTTATGTATTGAAGTACAGGCTATTTCTAAGGAGAAGCTGAGCCCCTTCCCTTCTGAATGATGGCTCGGCAGCAGGATTATGGTGTTATTCCCTCGCTTGCAGTGATTGTCAGTATTATATCCTTCCCTTTTTTATTTTCCACATTCAACAGGTCTTATTTCTCGGAAGTCAGAGCTGAAATTGTTTCCAGGAGGAACAGAGGGGGTAGCCGGTGCGGTAATCATCGGGCTTCATGTGGACTCTGAAAACCAACCCGCTGTCCATCACCCGCGAAGAAACACACTACATCTTTGGGAACCCCCGCAGATACAGAAGGGGGGGACCAGAGAGCGAAGACCTCCTTTGGGTCAAAAAGTCAAAATGGTCACTGCCAGGCTTCTCCAGGACACAGGGACTCTCTGAAGCTACATGGGGCCCTAACAGTGGGAGCTCAGGCCTGGTAAGTCACAAACCCGTGCAAGAACTGTGCTGATAGCAAATGAGAGAGAAGACAACCGTCCCGAAGAGTATAGGAAGAGTCGGGAGAGGTCATAGGATATCTGACCCCTCCATTTTTGAAGGGGCACAAAACATGTAAGGGGGCAATACTGAGTAGCATTGATGCCCCTGGTGCACCATATTTACACATTAATTTCCCCGCGGATTGGAGCCGTACGCGCGCCGGATTTTTTGCTCAGTACGGGCCCCCCAAAGTAATTACGGGAACCCACCCCATAGAGAACATGGATTCCTGCGCTCCTCCCCCTCGGCAAAACCGCCGCGGGGGAGAAAATGACAGCACATTCCCAAAGGCCGTAAATACACCCCCGGGCCCCCCCCCGCCCCCCCCCGCACCCCCCCCTTTTTCAAGGGGAATGCAGCGCCAATCCGGGGTCGCAATTTTCGGCTTTTAAAAAGTTTTTGTGAACATACGGGGGCCCCAGGAAAAAGGGGCCCCCACATAAACAGGGGGGTCAATGAGGGGACCTTTTCCCTTTTCCTCAAAAAAATTTTTCCCAAAATGGTTTATTCAGAAACAGTTTAAATTTTGGCAACAAAAAACACATTCAGATAGATACAAGAAACCAGGAAAGGGAATACAGCTCTATCTATCTTCTCTCTCAATCTATCTCATATCTATCTCTCCCATATCTTCCATCTATATCTCAAACTATCCATATCTATCTCTTTTTATTTCCCTATCTATCTATATCTATATCTATCTATTATTTTCTATCTATCATCTCTATCTCAATCTATTATATTTTAAAACTATCCATAATTTTTATCATCTATCTATCTTCTATCTATCTATCTATCATCTATCTATCTCATTTTTTCTATCTATTTTTATCTCATATCTATCAAATCATTTTATCTATCTATCTAGATCTATCTATCTAATCTATCTATCTATTCCATATCTATCTATCTATCTACCTATCTATCTATCTATCTATCTACCATATCAATCTAAACTATCATCTACTCATACTATCTATCTCATATCAAACATCTCTACTATTATCTATCTTTTCTATCTATCTATCTATCTATCTATCTATCTATCTACTATCTATCCCAAACCCCATATTTCTATCTCTTTTATCTATCTATTTAAAACCCCTCTCTGTTTTTATCGCAAAATTTCTGCCCGTTTTACAGGTATAATCTTCAGCTATACTAAGTCCTATTCCATTTTTTGGATACATTGTATCCTTTTCCAGCTTGTTTATGTAAAAGTTGGTGATCAGTTTTGAAGAACGAAACCCTACCCCAAAATGACAGGGCCCCCGAGCCCATGGATAATGTGTAATGACTTTACTTATCGGCGGCCCCCGCTCCTCCTTCCGTTGGAATCTTTCAGCAGCCTTTTTTAAAAAAAACCCAACTGCGATCAATGGCGCCCCTCCTCGGGGGCAGGCCGCGCCTCTTCTATCTCAGCTCTGAATGTGTGATTACACTTTGTACATATGGGCAACTTTAAATGAGCTGACCTTGACTAATTAAAGGGAACTTAATTTTTTAACATCAGTTAATGCTACCTTTTTGTCCTGGATTTAGTGGAGGTGACGGTTTAATGGGACAAAAGGTGAAGGCCCGAGAAAATTCTGTAGCAAATGCCAGCACAGGTGGTCACCGACTTGATTTATAGCAGATTCAGTCCCAAGCAAATCCACCTAATATTCATCAAGCCCATACACAATGGAGTCATATTATTATAAACCCGCAGCTAAAATTTCCAGAGTTCCCCCTGTGTGCAGCACGGACAGCAGCTAACCGGCGGTGGAGTGGGCTCCAAAAGTCTGGTAGGTTGTCCACACGTATCTGGAGCCAATGCATCCCACAGCTGCTGGAGGAGCCATAAGCCAACACCCCATTTCCGGGGCTCCACAGCTGCTGGAGGGTCCATAGAGCAAACACCACCATCCAGGACTCCCACAGCTGCTGAGGGCCATGGGGCCAACACCACCAACCAGGGCCCCAACAGCTGCTGGGGGGCCATGAGCCAACACCACCTCAGGGGTCCCCAGCTGCTGGAGGGTCCCTAGAGCCAACACCACCATGCCGGGGCTCCACAGCTGCTGGAGGGTTTCATAGAGCCAAACAACACCATCGCGGGGCCCCACAGTGCTGGAGGGTTCCATGAAGCAACCCCCCGCCACCCGGGCTCCACAGTGTGGGGGGGCATAGGGCCAACAACACCCACCCGGGGCTCCCACAGCTGCTTTGGGGGGTCCATGGGCCAACACCACCATCCCCGGGGCTCCACAGCTGCTGGAGGGGGCCCTAGAGCCACAACCCCTTGCCGGGCTCCACAGCGCTGGAGGGGTCTATAGAGCCAACACCACATCCAGGGGCTCCCACAGCTGCTGGAGGGTCCATAGAGCCAAACACCCAAACCC